>LPNX010558301.1:127285-144975 GCA_001517045.1 Pseudotsuga menziesii
TTTATATTAATAAAATGTTTAAGACCTATACGGTATTTCAAATTTAAAGCAATTTAATTGGCTAACACATGATGACATGGAATTTGATTTAAAGTTAAAAGGCCCATTTTGAGTTGAAATTTCCTCTAATGACTCCAGAAGCTGGGATTCAGGGAAAGTAGGTATGTCAAAGGTCTTATCACATGATGGTGACAGGATTTTGGTATAACACGGATTGGGATTCGCTATCATTTTTTCCTCATGCAGGGAGACAACCTCCATACCCCATTGTCTTTCTCATTCTCACGCCCAGGATTCTTCTTGGTTTTTCACTCACGCAGCAAGCTGGGAGCCGTGTTCTTTCACCCACGATTTTCTCTTGTGAATAAGCCATTCACGTTCTGAGTGTGCAGGTTTTTCCATACGGATTTTGTGGATTGCGTGGGTGTATGTTTTCCTTACAGACTAGTATGGCCATGTAATTTTCCCGTCACTTCAATGTTGAGATTCGGGCAGTTGTTCTTCCCCTGATTTGTGGTTACCGCCATTCTTCCCAAGATTCGCGGGTTTGCTGTGGTATCCCTTACATTTCAGTTGCTATAGGTTGTTTTTGAGTCGTTTTGGCCACGATAGGGCCAAGAACGGTCCAGGAATATTTTTCCTTGCCCAAGCTATGAATTGCTGGTGTGACTGCGTGTATGTAGTGGTTGGTCTTTGGACTATGTTGGAGTATGGATGAGGGCTTGGTTTTCTTGATAAACCCCGTGTGTTTGGGGAACCACACAGATTGAGCTAGAGGACTGTCTTTCTTCTCCACAACCCCTGAATAGCACTGGAAGGGAGGTCAGGGCCTGAGGGACTGTGTAGTAGAGAAGGGACTGATTTCCTTGTGTTGGGTGTGTGTGGGTGTACTAGAAGTCAGGCTAGTTCTGGTGTAGGTGTCCTTAGATCTGCAATGAGCTCACCAGCTTAGCATATGACCCTTCCCAACTCCTTGATGGCCTGATAAACCTGACCATGTTGGCTTGGCTGGCTTGTTGATGACCTGATAAACCCAACTGTGTTGGCTTGGCTGTGTTTTGTGTATCCTTGGCTATGTGTAAGCCTCCTTGTTCCTTATTCCTTGGGGAATCATGCCCAGCTCGGGGGTGGCAGCATTGTTGAGAGATTTAGGAGCATGCTAGCCTATGGTTGGGTGGAACGTTGCAGCGATGTAGATGGTTGCGGGACGAGCTCTTTATGAGATAAGTAATATTGTCTATTTTACTTCTGCAATCATATTTAATATTAATGAATATGATGAACATGTTGAATGCTTGTATGAATATATGTTTGCTTCCACTGTATGATAAATAATCATGTATGCATGTTCTAGTTCAAAGCATTTTGTTTCAACTTTTTATGTACATACATGTTCATGGGGCGGTTGCCATGGTTAATGCCATGGTAGCGTCCTATTCGCCGGTCGGAGGGTAGAGGATGTTACATTGTGGTATTAAAGTCGACGTTGTAGCATGGGCGTGAATGTGCCATGAAAGATCAGCTAGCAGCGGCAGGTTTCCTTCTGCCTAGCAGAGATCAGAAATTTATGACAAAAAACTTCCACAAAAATTTTCCTAAGTGCCAGAACTATCAGCTCATCAGAAAACTTAATGGGAAGGTCTTCCGATGTAGTGGAGAGCTAGGCAGAATCCCACCTGACGGCCATAGGCGGAACTTAGTGGAGGTGGGAGCCGCAGTTTCGGCGAAGATCAGCTGAAGACCACCGAAACGTCGACTCGATGTAGCTGAAGAAACACCCGATATTGAATTTCGGAGAAATTTAGTTGTTGGGTTCACCGACACATAGCACTTAGTGGTTCTGACCACCGACAGATGCTATGTTTCTTGGAAAGAAGAAGAGAAAAATTTTCAAAAATTTGTCCAAGTGTTGAGACCATCGGCGACTGGCGAAAGTTAGTGGTTTGGACCACCGATGCGTTGGAATAAGATTAGTTTAACAACCACCGATGAAGTTGAAAGGATTTAGTTGTCCTTGTGCCCTCCGTTGTGGCTGTCTAGTGGACTATCCCCCCGACGGACAGTCGTTTCTACCGCCAATGTTACAGTGACTAGGGGTTCTAATTACCGATGGGATTGTGGCCGCGGAAACCCAGAGGGTTCACTGGCCATCGTTGCGGCTGCCAATGGAACTAGTCACCCGATGAGTAGAGGATTCGATCGCCAATGCAGTAGTTTTTAGTCGATCCGATCGCCGATAAATATTGGAAGCCTAAATGACTACAGATCTGACACGCCGGAGAAAAGTAGATGAACAGACCGCCGATGGATATCGGAAGAAGCTATTTGTTTTGACCATCGAAATGTTATAATTTAGTTGGGAAGAGGTCTGATTGGGAAAAGGGAAATTTTGAGCCTTCCTTGGGATTTCCCAGTCGATTTCGACTATTTTTCAGCAGGATTTTGAACGGTTTTTTAGTGGATTTTCAGGGCTGAAAAGGAGAAAGTGGCAGCAATCTTATGCGCCAGATTGCACGAAAATCAAAGATTTACAAAAAAAAAAACCGATGGAGATGCCCTCGACCCACCTTGTAGTGGCGCAGGGAAGCCACAAGGGGGAAATCCCCCTTGACCCCCATCGTCCCCCTCAGACATATGTTCTTTGATGAAGAAAATCTTGTGTTTGGGAAAATTTGTTATTTTATGATTTTTCCAAGAGAAGGTAAGTAATTCTGATTTATATCAATGTTATGCATCTAACAGTTGTGTTACTAACATGTTTGCAGAATCGTAGTCACCTTCAAGGGAAGTATTCTAGGTAGTGTATTTTGGTAAGTAAGTGGTGGTTCAGTTATGAGAACCCATGATGGATATGATGCTTGGGATTCTTACAAGCATGAACGTGATGCCATGGGAGAAAATGTCCGCAACGAAAATTATGACATAGAGTCTAATGGAAGGAGATTCCAAGAGACACCGTCAGATGTTGCAGCCACCATGAGAAGCTTGATTAAAGCCCAGGAAGATCAACACCAGCTACAATGTTGCAGAGTTTAACAGACTTGCAGAGAAAGATAGACTCTGGACGAGGTACAGCAAGACCAGAAGGCAGTAGGAGCAGTACTAAGAGAAGGAGAAGGACTTCGAGTGGATCATCTGACTCTGAAGAATCCAGCAGGGATTCAAGTTCTTCTTCTCATAAAAGAAAAAGAAGGAGACACCATAGGGATCGCTCTCGAGATGAATTTAAGAAAGCTAAACCTCCTACATTTGATGGTGAATTAAAGACTGGACAAGAGGCTGAAGCTTGGCTTCTTGGGATAAAGAAGTACTTTCAAGTGCATGATTATTTGAGAAACATGAAGGCAAGAGTTGCCATATTCAATCTGAATGGAAGAGCATCCATTTGGTGGGAACACTGCAAGCAAGTAAGGAGGATCAGTGAAATGAGACTTAAGTGGAAACAGTTCAAGAAGTATTTCAAGTAGAAATACCTCTCTGATAGGTATTATGATGACAAGATTAAGGAGTTCCATGAGCTGATATTGGGACAGCAGACCATGGAAGAATATGCAAATAAGTTTTTGGAGCTATTGAGGTATGTCCGGTACATCAGAGATGAAAAGGTGAAGGTCCAGCATTTTCTGAGTGGATTACCTCAGTCTTACAAAGATAGAATTGAGTTTTATGAACCTAGAACTCTTGAGGAAGCAATAAGGAGGGATAAGTATTTCTATGAGCAAAGCAAAGGTAAAATGGATTACCATAAGGCATGGAAGGACAAGAAGAATGAGAAGTTTGACCAAAGAAAGAAAGGTTTCAAACCTTCTAACTTCAGGAATCAACAGAAGCAGCCATCCCAAGCTGCGAGTAAGCCAGTTGGACTAACAGGAGAAAAGCCTAAAGATCCACAACAGAATAGAGGACCATTTCAATGTTGGAGATGTGGAGGACCCCACATACGCAGAAATTGTCCACTTGAGAATGAGAGTGCAAGACCAGATTATAACATTCAAGAAGTAGAAACAGTGGGTCAAGTAGCAACGGCAATCGCTAGGATTTATGCAGCACTGGAGGACCGCCAGGAAGATCACCAGTCAACTGTGGTTGAAGTAGCAGGTAATATTGTTGAGCAATCTGTTTCTATTTTGATTGACCCTGGTTCTACTCATAGTTACATTACTCCTATAGTAGTGGATATTTGTGCTTTTAAGAAAGTAAGCATAGGAAGTCTTGGCTAGTTCAGCTAGCCACTGGGACTAAGAGAAAGGTTAGTGAAGTGGTAGAGAAATGTCCATTGGTCATGAATGGATTGGTCACTTGTGTATATCTGAATGTTATACCACTTGGTTCTTATGATGTTCTCATTGGAATGGATTGGTTAGAAGCTCACAAGGTAAATCTTGATTGTTATAACAAGACTTTCGAATGCATGGATGAAGAAGGGAACCTAGTAGTTGTGAAAGATATTCCAAAGGTGATTTCAATACAACATGTTTTAGCAATGCAGTTAAAGAAGTTCTGTAGGAAACATTGCCAATTGTATGCAGCTCAGATTTTGGAGGCAACAGACGATGAAACTCTGAGGTTGGAGGGCTATCAGGTGTTATAGGAATTCAAGGATGTGTTTCCTGATGAGATTCTAGGGCTTCCTCCAAAGAGGGACATTGATTTCACAATTGAACTTGTGCCAGGGGCAGCACCAGTGTCCAAGACACCCTACAGGATGAGTACAAAGGAGATGCTAGAGTTGAAGATGAAACTACAAGAGTTGTTGGAAAAGAAGTATATCCGACTGAGTGTGCCTCCTTGGGGAGCACCAGTTCTGTTTGTAAAGAAGAAATATGGTACAATCAAGTTGTGTATTGATTACATACAATTGAACAAGGTTACCATGAAGAATAAATATCCTTTGCCTAGGATTGATGAACTCTTTGATCAAATGAGGGGAGCAAAGTTATTTTCCAAAATTGACTTGAGGTCTGGTTACCATCAGGTGAGAATCAAGGATGAAGACATTGATAAGACAACCTTCAGGACAAGGTATGGACATTATGAGTTTGTAGTGGTACCATTTGGTCTCACAAATGCACCAGCTACATTTATGTGCCTTATGAAGAGTGTCTTCAGTAGGTATTTGGACAAGTTTGTTCTTGTTTTCCTTGATGACATTCTTGTTTATTCTAAGAATGAGGAAGAACATGAAGAGCATTTGAGATTGACATTGAAATTGCTCAGGGAGCATCGGTTGTATGAAAAACTGAGCAAGTGTGACTTCTATAGAGATAGAATTCAGTATTTGGGTCACATTATCTCAAAGGAGGGTATATCTGTGGACCCTGAAAAGATTGAAGCCATTATGAATTGGCCTACTCTAAGAAATGTGACAAATGTAAGATCTTTTATGGGACTTGCAGGATACTATAGGAGGTTCATTGAAGGATTTTCCAAGGTTGCACATGCCCTCACTTCTTTGCAAAAGAAGAGGATGAAGTTCGAATGGACTTCTAGGTGTGAAGAAATCTTCCAGCGGTTGAAGAATATTCTCACCAATGCACCCGTATTGAAAGTTGCAGATCCGGAGAAAGATTTTGTGGTGTGTACCGATGCATGCGGATAAGGGCTTGGAGGATTCCTTATGCAGGACAACCACATGATATGTTATGAGTCAAGAAAGCTGAAGGATCATGAGAAGAACTATGCCACTCATGATCTAGAGCTTGCAGCCATAGTACATGCCCTCAAGATGTGGAGGCATTACTTGATGGGTAGAATATTTGAGCTCAGAATAGACCATTGTGGTCTGAAGTATTTGTTTGATCAACCTAATCTGAATGCTAGGCAAGCAAGATGGCTGGAATTTTTATGTGAATTTGATTTTGAAATCAAGCACATAAAAGGGAAAGAGAATAAGGTAGCTGATGCACTCAGTAGGAAAGTGTAGGAAATGCGCATGGCATCTCTTAGTATTTGCCAACCGGATTTGAGGCAGTAGATTGTTAATCATACCGCTAGAGATGAATTGTATGAGCAGGTGAAAGACAAATTGCCACAAAAAATTCTTGAGAAGAGGTATGAGGGATATAAATTGGAAGAAGATGGACTTCTTACTTATAAGGGCATAATTTATATTCTGAATGCAACATATTTGAGGAGAGTTGTTATGGATGAAATCCATTAAGCTTCGTATTATGGTCACCCAGGATATCAGAACACAATTGCTACAGCTAGAAAGTAGTACTTTTGGCCAGGAATGAAAAAGGACATGGCTAAATACATTTCAAGGTGCATGAAATGTCAACAGGTAAAGGTTGAGCATCAACATCTAGCAGGCTTGTTGCAGCCTTTTCCAGTTCCGGAATGGAAATGGGAAATTATTTCCATGGATTTTATTACAGTATTTCGGATGACTTGGAGACAACATGATTCCATCATGGTTGTGGTAGACAAGTTGACTAAAGCAGTGCATTTTATACCGGTTAAGTCGACACATAAGACTGATGACATTGCAAAGATCTTCATGAAGGAGATTTTCAAATTGCATGGATTACTGAAGGCAATAGTCTCTGACAGAGATGTCAAGTTCACTTCCAACTTTTGGAAGGGGTTGTTTGCAGATTTGGGTACAAAGCTAAACTTCAGCACTGCATACCATCCTCAGACAGATGGGCAGACAGAGAGAGTTAATCAAGTTCTTGAAGACATGCTTCACATGTACGTGATGAACAAACCAACCAAGTGGGAAGATTACTTGCACTTGGTAGAGTTTGCTTATAACAATGGACAGTAGGCATCCTTGGGGATGAGTCCATATGAATCTTTTTATGGAAGAAGGTGTAGGACACCTGTGACTTGAGATAATCCAGTGAACCAAGTTGTGCTTGGACCAAAATTGCTCAAGGAAATGGAGCAAGAGGTTGTAAAGATCAGGTAGAATCTGAAAGCAGCATAGGACAGACAGAAAATCTATGTAGATAAGCATAGGGTGAACAGGTAGTTCAGTGCTAGGGATCATGTTTACCACAGAGTGAGGGCAAAGAAGAGTTCCTTGAAGCTTGGAAGTTGTGCCAAGCTGTCACCAAGATATTGTGGGCTGTTCGAAGTGCTTGAAAGAATAGGGCCAGTTGCATATAGACTTGCATTGCCTGCTAGTACTAGAGCTCATAATGTTTTCATGTTTCTTTGCTTAAGAAATATGTACATGATCCTAACCATGTGATAAATTGGGATGTGATTCAGGTGGAACCCGAGGGAGAGTTCTAAATCAAGCCAATGCGCATCCTCGATAGGAAGGTCACAATGCTCTGGAATCGGGCCATAGGGCAGGTAAAGTTGCAATGGGATCAATACGGACCTGAAGAGGCTACATGGGAGCTAGAGGATGCCATGCAGTTGGCACATCCATTTTTGTTCAATTCTGCAGAACACTGAGGCGGTACCAGTGTAGCATTTTGTTCAAATTTTGTAAAGCACCGAGGATAGTGCTATTGAAGGGGGAGGGGAATGTAGCACCCCGGTTTTGACCTTGATGCATTAAATGTACATGATGTATATTGTAAATAATCATGGTGTGGAGCTAAAGGCAAAAGCCCCACCATCAATTTGTTTGTGTTATGTTTCGGCGATTGGAATCGTAGCTGATGGTATATCGTGATATATGACACATATTAGTTTTGGAATCATGTAAATATGCATTTTTAATTAAATGAACCCCAACCAGCTATGTTAATGCAAACATATTGAAAAGGGAATGATTTTCCTAAGGATAGGGAGGGGGAATGATAAACCTTGAGCCCATGGGGGAAAAGCCATGTGTCAACCACCCATTCAAAACTGCTGATGTTAGTTGAGGGAAATTATTGCTGGGAAGTGGTGGGTGGCAGGACTGCCAGTCCTTTCCCACATGCCCACTCCACCAGCAGACTTTCTATCTTCACGTAGGCAGGAAAACCACTATGGATTCATTCCATTCTTGCTCATCCTCATGCGTGGATTGGGATTCACTATCATGTTTTCCTCACATAGGGAGACAAATGCCATACCCCATTGTCTTGCTCATTCTCATGCCTAGGATTCTTCTTGGTTTTTCACTCACGCAGCAATCTAGGAGCCGTGTTCTTTCGTCCACGATTTTCTCTTGTGAATAATCCATTCACGTTCTGAGTGTGTAGGTTTTTCCATACGGATTTTGTGGATTGCGTGGGTGTATGTTTTCCTTACAGACTGGTATGGCCATGTAATTTTCCCTTCACTTCAATGTTGAGATCAGGGCAATTGTTCTTCCCCTGATTTGTGGTTTCCGCCGTTCTTCCCAAGATTCACGGGTTTCCTGTGGTATCCCTTACGTTTTGGTTGCTATAGGTTGTTTTGGAGTCGTTTTGGCCACGATAGGGCCAAGAACTTATCAGGAATTGTTTTCCTTTCCCAAGCTGTGAATCGCTGGTGTGACTGCATGTATGCAGCGGTTGGTATTAGGACTGTGTTGGAGTAGGGATGAGGGCTTGGTTTGCTTGATAAACCTGGTGTGTTTGTGGAACCACACAGACAGAGCTAGAGGGTTGTCTTTCTTCTCCACAACCCCTAAATAGCACTGGAAGGGAGTTCAGGGCCTAAGGGACTGTGTAGTAGAGAAGGGATTGATTTCCTTGTGTTGGGTGTGTGTGGGTGTACTAGAAGTCAGGCTAGTTCTGGTGTAGGTGTCCTTAGCTCTGCAATGAGCTCACCATCTTAGCATATGACCCTTCCCATCTCCTTGATGGCCTGATAAATGTGACCATGTTGGATTTGCTGTCTTGTTGATGGCTTGATAAACCCAACTATGTTGGCTTTGCTGTGTTTTGTGTATCCTTGGCTATGTGTAAGCCTGCTTGTTCCTTATTCCTTGGGGAATCATTCCTAGCTCTGGGGTGGCAACATTGCTGAGAGATTTAGGAGCATGCTAGCCTATGGTTGGGTGGAACGTTGCAGCGACGTAGCTGGTTGCGGGACGAGCTCTTTATGAGATAAATAATCTTGTCTATTTTACTTCTACAATCATATTTACTATTAATGAATATGATGAACATGTTGAATGCTTGTATGAACATATGTTTGCTTCTATTGTACGATAAATAATCACATATGCATGTTCTAGTTCAAAGCATTTTGTTTCCTCATTTTATGTACATACATGTTCATGGGGCGGTTACCCGGATGGTTAATGCCATGGTAGCGTCCTCTTCACCGGTCGGAGGGTCGAGGACGTTACATACTTGATACAACACAATGTCCTGCATTGATACAACAAAAGTTCCTTAAATTGATACAACACAAGTTTCTGACTTGATACAACACAAGTCCCAGAGAAAGGATTAGGATGTTGTACATTTAACACTCCTTCTCAACGAGGGAGACATTCTTTGTTTTTCAGGGATTTTCTTCCATACCAAGCTTATCTTGGAAGTATCTCATATCCCTCACTGGAAACAGCTTGTCCACATATTTGTAATTTTCTCATCAATAGTTGTGTACTAAATTTTTACTTACATGATGATAAATATGATGATGTGATACTTCATCTTATTGTGTTTGAACATAACATGAAACATTGGGTTCTCGAAAAAATTGATTTTAAAACACCTAATAATTGTAGGCTCAAGTGTTTCACCCCAGTAGGTAGAATCCAAAAGCTACATTACTTTTCAGCAAGCTCGTACTACTGTAAAATACATTTTCTTCTATAGTACTCTGTGACATACATATTTCTTTCATAGTACTAGACGCAATGTACTTAACTTTTGTAGTACTAGCCACAATTTACATTGCTTTATCTCAAGATAAAATAATAGTTGGATAGCACAATAGGTCTACCATGTATCAAATACAATAAAGAACCTATTCTAATGTACCTCAAAGGTACTCAAACATATGTTTATTAACAAGCATTAAATACAACAGTTCTTCTAAGTACATTAAGAGACCAACTAGGTACTTAATAGTAATAGCATCATCTAGATCTAATCCATGATACGATTTCTATAAACTAGAAACTATGTATTTGATATCCATCACATACAACACATTAAATGTGTAATATCATGCAGAAAGATAAACTTTATCTTTTCTTTCAATCTTGAACAATTGTTGACTTCAAGAATCTTCTATCATATGAAGAATTTCTTAGTGAGATTTCCATTCTCTGTGATGTTCTTCAAGGCCTTATCCCTTTCATAGTGATTTTATATCTCAGTACCCCACATTGATAACTGTATGGATATCTAACCTCTTCAAGGGGTTTAACTATTCTCTGAAAGTCCAGACTATAACTCTTCTTGAGTATCCAATAGTATCCGAGACTTTGACCATGTCTCTTCTCATGTGAATTTTATCCACAAGATATCACAACCCCTGGATACATGAGTCAAGTACCATGACTAACTAGTTTGGGGAATTTTAACTGTTATTACATGTGAAGATACATCAATACTCCCTCTTCAACTATAGGAGTCTTTTTAGACTATACCAAGCTTGTTCTGTAAAGAGGCTTAGTAAATATGTTGTCAATTCCGCTCATCCATGGATATATTAAAGAGTTATACAACTCCTTTCTATACCATGCCTCGGATATAATTAACTAGGAACTTTGTAAATATTTACTTCTTTACAATATGATCTATATGGAGCAACATTTTTGATGTGATCTTTCTCGATCACTTTACTAGTAAGAATCCATATATCCATGAAATGTTATTTCAGTGATTGAGATATGTCTAAATCTACATATACTTATACTAAGTAGGTAACAAAACACCTACTTTGATGTATATGTCAATGTACTGGGTGTAAATCATATAACCGATCATGGGACCTGTGTCTATCTAACATTTAAAAGATCCTACAAATATGAATAAGAATCAAATTTATGTTTCATGTGTGTGGTTTGTAGTCGATTTTTAACCCTGGCTACGTGCAAAGGCACCTCCCTTCCATCAAAGAGACATAAGGGTAGAGTTCAATGGAATATGAGCTACAATAAACAAATCACATTAGTAACATAAAATAAACAAATAACGATGACTATGCTAGAACTTGAAATAAAAGAAAGAAAAATATACCCTTATTTGAAAATGGGCCACCATGCCCCGATCTTTGGATATCAGTCACCTATCCACAGGATGGATGGTATGGAGGATGCCTCGATGTACAGGATTGGAGATGGTGTGGCTATGGAATGATGGTTGGATGGGGTGAGTATTTTGAGAAGAGTGGGTTCTCAACGTACTCACGGATTTGAATAATGAAAAAAGGGCATAAGAATCTTGTTGATAGGGACCTCCACCCTATTTTTATAATAATTTTTTGGCCTCATCTCTCTTTTAGGGTTTTGGAAACCTGTTTAGGGTTTTAAACCCTATTTAGGGTTTTTAGCCGCTTTTCTGTGTTTTAGTTATTTTTGGGGGTTTTAAGCCCTTTTATGGGTTTTTTAAGCTTTTTGAGAGAGAATAAGGGTAAACCATAGGTGTGGAGGTCAAATATAAGGGAAAAATAATAGGGAAATGATGTCTGTGTATAGTTTAGGATATGAAGAGATAGTTGAGCATTTTTTTGTGTTAACAGATTGCCCCCTGATGTGTGAAGGAAGGAGCTCATCGTATGGCCGACATACATCATAGGATCATGGGGATAGTGGAGAGACCTGCGAAGAAGCGACTCTTCCTCGATCAAGACACAGTGGCTTTTGGTTTTTGTATTAATATTGGTTCCCAACAATGGGTGAGATACAAAGAATATGTGACATGTATAGGGACGAGGTGGGCATACCCATGCTCATAAAAATGTGTTGCAGCTACAACTATTTCCCAAAATTCAAAAAAAATTTGGACCCTCCTTTAATTCGTTTTACACAGTTTTGGTTTTGCTTGATGTTGAATCAAGATTACTTTTATGAGGGAAATGATTGAATTAATTTTTCCTCGCCATCGGAGGTATTTTTGATTTTTGAGTCGGGATTCTAGTCATCTGTGCATCTACCGTTGCGAAGAAGAACTGGACATCAAGTCCGAAGTCAAGTGTATTTGGCCTACGATGTATTTCCTTTATCGACAGTTGTTTTGAAATCCCATCGGAACCTTTGTCTATATGTCTTCTGCTGTTGCAGAAAGGGTTCTGCAAGGTGGTCCGAGAGTTGTTTCCTCTTTTTTCGATCCCTACTGTTTGATTCGCATGTCCTTGGTTTTTTCAACATTTGACGTGCGGCTCTAGAAAGAACTGTGCTTTCGATAGTTTGATTTATTTGTTTCGCTTGGTCAATATTTTCGTTTGATTCATATTTATTTTTTACTCTGATTTTGCTGGTTTGCAAAACTTGTTTCTTTTATGGGTTTGCTATTGCGGCTCTCTAATCATCTTTTGAACCAAAGCCCTTGTCCCACAAACTCCGATGCGAGTGCTGTTTTGTTTTTCCCGCCAACACAATTGTGGACACTCTGTCATTTTCTTCATTCTCCATTGCGGAGGAGGTAGTACCTTGGTCTCCGATCCCATAGCCTTTTTCCGCCTGATGATTTTAATTTTCCCGCCAATTAAAGTTGACTGGGGCATATATATAGTGGGTTTGGGGTGTTTCATTATTTTATTGTTATTTTGGATTTTACTCCGTGCTGTCATTTTTGCTCGAGCAGACCAAGGATTTTGCTGTCAGTACCTTTGCTCCTAGGTGGCTCCACTGTGGAAGTTACAATTTTTCTCCACCAGTCACGCAACAGTGCCAGGTAGGCCCTTATGCTCGTTTTCCCATTCTGTTCAATTGGTCAAACTATTTTGTTGTCTTCGCGGTTAGTGGTTACTTGGGTTTTTCTGTCTTGGCATGTATATATCTTTGAGTTAAATAGTATGGCTACCTAGTGGGGATTTCTTAGTTTCTTGATGATGACTCTCGCAGCTGTTAAGGGTTTGTAGACTGCACTCGATTGGTGGGGAAACCAGTGCAGACGGCCGTTACGCTGTCTGCACCAGTTTCCCCCAGTCTGTTTCTGGCCGTACGGGGAAGGCATTTCGTGGTTTTCGGCCAAGATGTCGTGAGTCTAGTTCCGCATTTCATTCACCCTCGTCTTTGTGAACTAGTGCTGTGTGGTTATTTTACTTCCCGCTTAGGATGAAACCGTTCAAGCTTGAGTATGAACCTCGGCCCATTTTAGGTTCAGAATTGCATTACCCGGTCATACCGTGAAGTGAGCGTTTTACAACAAGTAGCTTCCCTTTGTCTTCTAGTGCGCTACCGCTTGTAGTACCCTCATTTGAGATTAGGCACCCTTTGTCTTCCGTGTAGCATGTAGGTCATAGCATTGAGAGGGGATTTCAGGACTGTGTTCATGTTGACGACAGGAGGGAGATATTCATCATTCTTGGAAGGCCGTGATTTTCTAAATCCGCAAATTGTTGGGAGTGAGCTGGTTTTAGTTTTAAGCAGGAACACTTGGTTTTTTGAACATTGTTGTTTATTCTTCATAGCTGCTCTCATGTTTAGCATAGATGAGGTAAAATGTTTATACAGTTGTCTCCATTTTGAATGTTATCCAGAAATGATCCAACAGAACCTAAAAGAAGTTTTTGTATATGACATGGAAATTCCTCATAATCCAGGATGTCTAAACGTCAGAAGAAGAAGGCTCCTGTAGTATAAGAGCAACCCGAAGTTGAAATCGTTACCAAAGTCGAATACACCTATGAGGACACCAAATGCATAGTTGGTGTGGAAGCCGAATATTAATGGGGGGGAATTTACAGATTAATTACGTGTCGAGAAGTACCTGACATAGGTTTTGAAGAAGAAAACATCTATGCCAATATAGAGAGATCTTCATTGATGAAAATTGCTACTAGACCTGAGCTGTTTCCATGCTCAGAGGTGATTGGGTGGATTCTGCCTAGGGTAGATGTAACCACCATGATTTTGGAAAATGTTGGTAAACAAGGTTATGCTGCTTATAGCCCTGGGTATGTAGCACTGGCCTACCACTTACCAGAAACACAAGTATACCTGACTGAAGACTAGCTGAAGGCAATTAAGATGCACCTAGTAGAGAGAATGAAGAGAATGTTGGTGCCTGGCAAGAACTTTAGAACTAGGCCGATCAGAGAATATGATACTGCCACTCTACGAACCCCTTATAGGTTCATTTCCCTAATGTTGAATAGGATTTTTGTAAGGGCCCATGGTAAAAGCTTCAAGTTAGAATGGCTACCTATCATTTTCTATGTTACTACACAGGGGACATCGTTCAACTGGGTAAACATTGCGTCCAACAGCCTCTCATCCTACATTGCATCAACATTAGGAGGGGTGTCCCAAAAGAGATCAGAGTTCTATATAAGCTCTATACTGATTTATTGCATACTATGCATTCAACCCTTCCCCAATATGAGGTGTATCTGGGACCAGGAGAGAACACTAGTCTACTCAGCATACAGACCACTGTGGGCACACAAATACCACAGTCACTATAGAGAAGTGTGTGAGCACTTCATCATTCCACTATATACATTGATCTTCTTGAAGGAGTGCAACTGTATGTCAGAGGAAGCATTTCAGGTGATTGAGGAATATGTAGACTATTACTTAACTGAGGATGGATTATATTTCAGGATGTTTGGATGCTCTAGAGCACCCTCACTACTACCTAAGTATGCCACAAACTATGTAGTCCACAAAGAGGCAGTTAGACAAGTATTCTTAGATGGCATAGGGAGCTTTTTGTTTGAACATAAGAAAGCTGCTTACCCTCCTTTGCCATTCAGATTGGGAAGCTACAAGTTTACTAGGGTGAAGAAAGCTGATGAATTTGTGGAAGAGTTGGGGAAATTCCATTTTGGGAAAATGCGTTTCCACAAGAATGATTCTCGAAATAAAGTGGCCGAGAACTGGAAAGAGGCGAATGTACACTTTGAGTATACCAGCCACTGGGACAGAGAGGAATCCATTTTCCGCGGTGCACAAAATATGACAGCCTTAAGAAGAAGGTTTAAGAAGAAAATCACCACCAAAGGTAGAAAAGGACAGGATGAAAAAACAAAGGTAGAGGAAGCTACCAAGAGCGAGGAATAAGAGAAGAAAAGAAATATGGATGAGGAGTTGAAAAGGTAGGAAGTAGAAAAGCTAAAGCTAACAGAGATAGTGACAGAGCAATCAACCTCTGATACAGCAGACAGTCCGGCTCAAGACTTGGGGAACCCTGATATTCAAGATCCTGAGGTAGCTGCTGCCAGCACAATAGGATAGGCTATGGGCCCCACCCTTAGGCTAATCCATTTTGAGCGGAAGAAGGGGGAGGAGGTTTCGGATTTTAGCACTGTCTTTTATGATAGGGAAAAGAAAAGAATAGTGAAGAGGACTAAGAGAAAGGTTGAGACTGGGGGGCACTCTAGTAAAATGATAAATGATACAATAGTAGTATATGGGACATACAAGGACCCCATGTTCACTATCAGAGCGGGGGATGCATTGATCCATGCTTTCGAGGACAATGTAGATCGAATAATGACTGAGCTGGAACAATCAAAGAAATCCTGTTCCCAGCTGAAAGATACTTAAGAAAAGTGAGAGAGGAAAATAAAAGGTTGAAAAGAAAGTTTGAAGACATACAACAGGAAATCAAGTCTTCAAAATATAAGCTCCAAATCCTCCAGATAGAGAAGAGATCTATGGAGGCTGCCCAAGAAAGTCTGGAGAAAGTGCAGCAGGAATATCAAGAGTTAAGAACAAAAAAGGAGCAGCTGTTAGGCAAGATAGGGGAGTTGGAGATACAGAAGGCCACCTTGGAAGAATATGAGAGGCAATCTTAGGGGCAGAGTGAAAAAATTAAAGAACAAATTATCTGATTGATAACATCCCTAGAAGAGGCCAAGGAACAGCAGGTCACTCTTCAGCCTTTCAAGGAGCATGTTCTGGCACATAGAAGTAAGATGCACCACTTGCAGGTATCTATAGAGGAGGAACGGTGCAAGTTCTTGCAGGCGGACAATCGGTTGGAAGATATTTTGGAAACCTCTTCATATTTTGTTGATAGATTGCAGGACATCCTAGAAGTCCTGACTGGAAGGATGGCGAGATTAGAAATGAATGAAGAAACCCTTGCAGATCTACCATCAAAAGATCAACAAGCCCTGAGGCAAGACTATGATTTATTGGAGTTTGCCATAAACACATCCGAGGAATTAAAGAAGGCTGTAAAGAAGACAAGGGGGGCTTGTGCTGAATTCTTCAGGAGAATCTTGATCACTTATAATCACTGCCAGGTTGAGGATGAACAAAAAATGGATACCTTTCCAGACCACAGCTTGTTTTTGGAGATTTTGCAAAGAAGATATCAGGAAGATGAACAAAGGATACAACATATTAAAGCTTTAGACGAGCAAACCCTGAAGAATGAAGTAGATCATGCCGCAGTTAGTGTGGAGCTATTATAAGACCAACTTTGCCTGAGCGCATCTAGAATATAAGTCTTAAGAAATCAAGCTGCTAAATTCGAAATAAATATTCGTTTCCTAGAACCTTTTTAGTTCGAAAGTATTGCCTCAAAGGCTTCAGCATGGTGTTAGAATAATCAAACCCATAGTATTACCCACTTAGACATTAATTCATTTATTTTTGTCTTATTTTCCTAGTTCATGAGTCCCACCATGTGCAAGTTGCTAATTGCCTATCCATAGAAGTCAAACTTGCCATATTTGACTCATGTAGCACTTGGGAAAGCCTTAGGAATCAAATCTACTTTATTCTTGGCCTTCTAGGTGCCCTTATGTTTTTTCTGCTTTATTGACTGCTTTTTCAGTGTTTTAAGGCACATAGGAAAGCAAGACTAGGTGAGGTGAACTTGTTTTCTTGCCCTTTCATCCTCCACTCTTTCCTCCATGAAAAAGCATGTATGAGCTGCCATTCCACCACTCATTAGCTTTCCCCTACGCCCTTGCCAATTCGTGAGCCTCATGACAGATTTGGAATCAGCTTTTTACACCTATGGGGGATTTGCCTATTTTGGGTAAGCCTGCTTTATGCTAGTTTTGGATGCCTCCTTATGCATTCGACCTATTGATGTATTCTATATATTCAGCAACCTATGTTATTATAGGGTTGGCTATTGTACACTGAGTTAATATAATTTTGTGTTACAGCTCCATATTCAGTCTCCATTGTTGACAATTTTGCATGATCAATTGTAATTTGTTGTGAGTGAAATTAATATATTGCTGGTAAGAATTTATACATGGTATCAGAGCCATTTTAGGTTATTACTCTCCTTCAAAAAATTTTTTGCAGGTTCGACATCAATACTGGGAGCCTTCTACTGACAGCCGGGACAAATTTTCTAAAGCTATGGATTCACAGAAAACTATCTTGACTCCCTTCAACTATTTTGAATGGAAAGCAGAGATGGAGATCTTGTTGAGAGAAAAAGGCCTCTACAGGGTGACTATGGCAACAGAAGTAGATCCCAATGCAACTGCAGAGAAGATCAAATGGCACAATCAGAGAGATGAGGCTTATGGCATCCTATGTCTCAGCATTTCCCGAGACCTCCTTTTCCATCTCGATGGATTAACTTCACCGGATCAAGTATGGGAGAAGATGTCTAAGATTTTTGGAAAGACATATGAGATGAGGGGACATCAGATTGAAAATGAGCTGATTTCTCTGAGTCCCAATAGCTTTGAATCCCTGCAGCTATATTTCTCCA
>LPNX010558301.1:146430-212090 GCA_001517045.1 Pseudotsuga menziesii
CATGAGTTTATTGCAGACCCAAAAATCCCCACAAGTCCTAAATGGGCAGCCAAGACACTACATGCAACAGGACAGTTAGCTGGGGATCCCAATGACCCAAGGAGGACTAGATCTCAATTTGAGAGTGGTCTGTGCATGAAGGATCCTGCGTTTGCTGAAAAATGCTATTTGATGGTGGAGTCTGATCCTCAAACATATGAAGAAGCAGCAGGAGATCCAATATGGCAAGCTTCCATGAATGAGGAGTTCAACTCGCTACAGAAGAGCAACACATGGGAGCTAGTGGATCTTCCTCCAGGGAGAAAACTAGTACAGTGTAAGTGGGTATATAAGACCAAATTTGCTGCTGATGGTTCACCACTGAAGTACAAGGCTATATTGGTAGCTAAAGGCTACTCACAGGTTTGTGGCATCGATTACAATGAGACTTTTTCCCCAGTGGCAAATATGGATTCAATCAGGATAGCTCTAGCCATTGCAGCATCAAGGCAATGGGAGGTACATCACATGGATGTAAAATGTGCCTTTCTGAATGGTGATATCACTGAGGAGATATATATGCAGCATCCCCCAGGGTTTTTCTACTGATCGTTCTCTTGTGTGCAGGTTGAGAAAGTCATTTTATGGGCTAAAGCAAGCCCCCAGGGCTTGGTATGCCAAGATAGATAGCTTCTTGCTATCTCTGAATTTTGTTCGGTACAAATCAGATTCGAATGTCTATATGAAGGTAATTAATGGTTTATTAATGATCATTTTGTTATATGTTGATGAACTCCTCATTACAGGAAGCTCACAGGCTGATATTGCTTCCCTAAAAGGAGCTATGAACCAAGCCTTCTCCATGACAAATTTGGGGCTCTTAAGTCAATTTCTAGGGCTTGAGATTTCTCAAACCAATGCTGGAATCAAGGTGCACCAGTACAAATATGCCTTGGATTTTCTGATCAAGTTCAGAATGCAAGATTGCAAAGCAAGCAAAACTCCTTTCCTTTCAGGAGTGAAGCTGGAGGAAGATGATTCTCCACCGATGGTAAACAACACTTTGTATAGACAGTTGATTGGATGTTTATTGTATTTGACACATACTTGACTTGATCTTTGTTATGCAGTCAGTGTTGCTTCTAGATTCATGGATCAGCCTCATGAGATCCATTGGAAAGAAGCCAAGAGGATCCTTAGCTTTGTTCAGGGAACAAGGACACATGGGATTTTCTATAAAGCCAATTCTGAACTTGAGTTAATTGGTTTTACTGACAGTGATTGGGAAGGTGATAGCACAGACAGGAAGTCCACTTCAGGTTATGTGTTCATGCTTGCAGAAGGGCCTATCATCTGGTCAAGCAAGAAATAGAGTGCCATTGCACTCTCATCTACAGAAGCTGAGTACAGAGGAGTTGTCAATGCAGCAAATCAGTGTTTATGGTTGCAGGGTTTACTTGGAGAGTGTGGTTTCGAACCTGAGTACTCAACTACCATCTACTATGATAACCAGAGTACCATTCGAATCTGCAAAGATCCAGTTTAGAAGCAGAGAACCAGACACATTGAGATTCACATGCACTACATCAGAGAGCTTGTGCATGATGGCACCATTCATCTACTCTTCTGTTCATCTTCAGAACAAGTAGCTGATATCTTCACCAAAGCATTTTGTGAGAAGACCTTTAGTAATCTCAAATCACTGCTAGGGATTGCTAATCATGCTATCAAAGCATGAGTGGAGACAAGATTCTACATTTTTGTTTTACAGTCCATGTTTAAGGGAGGATTTTCCCAAGTTGGTTTTGCCTCTTTCCTTGGTTCATATGGACTTCCAGTATGTAAAAGGGTGACTAAGCATTGTTGCTAGGCCCTATATTTTGATTTATTACTCATAAATTCAGGATTAAGGGGGGGTTTTAGAATAATCAAACCCATAGTATTACCCACTTAGACATTAATTCATTTATTTTTTTCCTATTTGCCTAGTTCATGAGTCCCACCATGTGCAAGTTGCTAATTGCCTATCCATAGAGGTGAAACTTGCCATATTTGACTCATGTAGCTCTTGGGAAAGCCTTAGGAATCAAATCTACTTTATTCCTGGCCTCCTAGGTGCCCTTCTGCTTTTTCTGCTTTATTGACTGCTTTTTCAGTGTTTTAAGGCACATAGGAAAGCAAGACTAGGTGAGGTGAACTTGTTTTCTTTCCCTTTCATCCTCCACTCTTTCCTCCATGCAAAAGCATGTATGAGCTGCCATTCCACCACTCATTATCTTTCCCATGCGCCCTTTCCAATTCGTGAGCCTAATGACAGATTTGGGATCAGCTTTTTACACCTATGGGGGATTTGCCTATTTTGGGTAAGCCTGATTTATGCTAGTTTTGGATGCCTCCTTATGCATTAGACCTATTGATGTATTCTATATATTCAGCAACCTATGTTATTACAGGGTTGGCTATTTTACACTGAGTTAATATAATTTTGTGTTACAGCTCCATATTCAGTCTCCATTGTTGACAATTTTGCATGATCAATTGTAATTTGTTGTGAGTGAAATTAATCTATTGCTGGTCAGAATTTCTACACATGGAAGATATTTTTGAATATTCAAGCGGGCCCTCCTCATGAGCATTTCACTCATTTTATTGTAATATACTGTAAATTTTATAAACACTTAATGAAAGAAAAATGTGGGAGGCGAAGAGTTGGGGAAGCCCAAGAGTCATTTCGTGGGCAACCCAATAGTTTTGTTCTTTTTTGTATAAATATAGAGAATCTAGACAAGAAAAGGGACTTTTTCCCAGTTAGATTGGTGAAGACATATTGCAAGAAGAACTATTTCCTTTTGCAATAGATAATTACAGTTTGCTTGTTGGAGAAAGCTTGGTGGAATGTTCAAATGTTATGCTATGGACTTGTTGAAGAGGAACTATTTCGTTTTTAGATTTGTGTCCATTAACTGTGAGATAATTCTAACTCTTTGAACCTATGTTCTTGTATGAATGATTTCTTTTTTATTTTATGAAAATTTCCACTATGAGTAATGAATGTTGTTCATAAACAATCGGCTATCTGGTTGTTCAAATATCTTTAAATTTTCATGTGTTTTGAAAGAAGTATCAACTATCTATGATTTTTCATAATGCATGCACAAAATACATTAATCATTAGTAAGTAATAATCTTGCTCCCTAGGGATAGGTTAGGTAGCTAGTTTAATTTCTTGTTGTGTGTGTGATTTAGATGCATGAGAGTTTAAGATGAGAGGTAAGAACCTACGCATCACATTGTGAACACTCCTTGCATTCTCAATCAATCTGCATCTTAGATAGGCACTTGCATATCATACTTAAAGTCAAAAAATACAAAAATATACACGGTGGATCGGGCTGCAACCAGTAAAACCTTTTTATTTTTGTTACTTGACCTATGGTAGTTGGACCGCAAACCGAATGGATTCCCTACACCAAACAGTCATGGGCTAGTTGGGAACGTTGACTGGGGAGAATCCCTTGCTATTGTTGCCTGCGAATTTCCAGGCCTCAATAGTTTCTGGCACTAGAAGGGGGGCTGCCAGTGCATGGTTGGCCGAGGAAACCCGTTTTCTCGAAATAACCCCACCAGTGATAATTTTGAAAGCAGTTTCTGTCCTGATCCAAATACTCAAGAGAATAGGGAACATCTGTTTGCTATGGACAAACAAGTGATAAATGATCTGAGAAGACACACTAGGGAATATGTGAAGAAGATTGGAGGATTACCAATTATTCTCGACTTTACCAGAAGATAATATAAAAGGAGAGACTGTCCTATATTGGAAGACTTAGTGTTGGTTGGAGATTTGGAAGAACTTGTAGAAACAACCTTACAAGAGGTGGTTCATCCTTAGAATCAAGTGGGCATAGAGACACCTTACTGTTCACCTGACCATACTCCTATTCACTCACCACCTCACTCTCCACCCAGAATCATGGCAAGCATAAATGCAAATCAACCACCCAACCCACCAAATCCACCACCTGCTTGGAAAGCCAAGTCTCCTTTAAACCTAACACCTCCGTTGCACGACTTGCCTCAAGCCTTTGAGAAAATGTTTCCTGAGTTTGATCCAAATGAGAAGATACTAGTAGAGGACCATTTACAAAGTTTTTATTTGGCAGTAAAAGGATTAAGGGATGGGGAACATGAGGATGTAGTTTGTAGACTTTTCCCACACACCCTTAAAGGAGCAGCAGCATCGTGGTATTTTGGTTTGCCTGCAAACTCTATCCCAGATTGGGATACCTTTGAAAGAATTTTCAGAGACAAGTATGCAGCCCAAAAGATGCATGCAGCACTAATGAAAGGTTTGGGTGATTTAAAAAAAGAAAGGAATGATAAAGTACACAATTTCACTCAAATATTTTTTGCTTACCTCAAGAACTTCTCTGCAACTGATAAGCCTTCTGATAAAGTTCTGATTGAGTATTATACCTCAACTTTAGGTTTGGATTTGGCTATTTTCGCAAAATCTCAAGTTAAGCCTACACTGGTTGAGACTTATGAAGAAGCAGAAAGAGTAGAGGATGAAAAGGAAAGTATAGAAGATTATCCCGAGCAATCTGGAGAAAAAATGTCCGGGAAAAGAACCTTATTGTTGTCTAAACCTAAAGAGGGGCAATCACATGATTTTGAGGGAATGTTAAAGATGATGCAAAAGCTTTCCAACAAAATAATAGATCTGGAGAAGGAAAATAAGCTCAGAAAGCTTATAAGCCTTAATACAAAAAAAAGGAAGATAACAACCAATGCAAGACCCCTCCACATGGTTTAGCATCAATGAATCTGACAGAGGTAGGCAAGGATAATTTCTTCACTTTTCACCAACAACTCCATTCTGAAAAGAATTGTCCTCAATGGTTAAATTCAATGACATTGGTAATGAATCAGCTCTTGGATTCTAAATTGACTGAGGACAATGATGAGGAGGAAAAAGGTAATAAGACCATAGAAAAACAAGAAAATGATACCATGTTTTTGTGGGATTGTGTCTCGTTGTTTGACACAGAGAAAAGTACTCTTAAACCTGAAAATATACCAACGACAAAAAAGACATGAATTTGGTAAATAAAGACAATACAATAATCTCAAAAATTAAGAAGTTGCAAGAGAATGTTAGGAAACGACCAAAGAACAATATTGAAGATGAAGTACCCGAAATTGCCATTATCAGCCCGGATACGAAGCAAATCAACAAGCCTGCTAAGCCTATGGAAGAATGAGTATAGGTTAACAAAGAAAATATTGAAAAACCTGAAGAGTCGGAGGAAGAGACACCCACTGAAAACCAATCGGTGGAGGAAGATGTCGAATCAATTGGGGAAGAGAAAGCTAGAACCCCACCTTTCCTTTTGACTTTGGAAATCTTGAACCATAGGGTGCATAATTGTTTGGTAGACTCTGGAGCATCAGTGAATGTTATGCCACTCGTAGTTTGCAAGAAAATTAATGGGCAGCCAAAACCAACAGCCTGGGAAGTCATTCAACTAGACAAAACTAGTGTCAAAGTAGTGGGGTAAATGAAAAATGTTCTCATTCGATTATCTGCAAATAACAAGATATGTCAATTTATTGATATTATGGTGGCTGACATACTTGATGGATATGGACTTATTCTGAACCGAGACTGGTCCACAAGGTTAAAGGGGTATTTTTCTTCAGATTGGTCTCATTTATGGTTACCTCATAAGGGGATCCCAAATTAGATCAAAATTTTAAGAGAACCTTACATGAAACACACTATCACTAAGTTGGGGGAAGGAAATGAATTTGATAATTATGTCCCGGGGAATTATCTAATGGAGATTGAACTAAGATATCATGCATCAGAAGAAGCCAACAATATGACTGACACTCAGCCTGATCTCCTTCAATTTTCATAGGCTGGTGGGAGTGATTGTAGATCGGTAGACATAGCTTTGGTTTCCAAAATAGTAGAATTAGACCATGGCTAGGTATCTCATGTTTGCTATATAGCCTAGCCCCTTGAATCATAGGTTGATCGATTTTTAGGGGTGGGCACAATTTTATTTTTCTTTTGATTTGATGACCTTGTACATAAATAATTTAATGCAGTTTTGTTTTGATTTACCACTTTTATTTCTGGTTGTTTTGGTTTGTTTTTGAATAAAAGAGGCAAACTTTTGGTTGCATGGAAGGCATCAGGATTCTCAATTAACTGCAATTTTTGGGATAAGACTATGCATTTATTTTTGATAGAATTTCTTCTCGTAAGTAGTTTTCCTAAATGGCTATGCACTCGTTGAAGTCCTGCTTAACCCCTAAAAATAACTCATAATTTAGAGGTCTGGAATACTATTTCGAGGCTCCATCCACTTCACATCTAAGATGTCCTAGGGAGTGATAGAAAAAGACCCATAGAAAGGAAGCAAGGTAAACAGCCTATTATATAAATGATCTCATGCCATGTTTTCAAAAGCCTAAAGGCTGTTAAGAGTTAAAACTCCTGAAAGAAGCAATACATATCAAAGCAAGGTATTAGAAACATGAATATCAATCTACTAAAAGTTCTTCTTCATCTGTGAGCTGAAAATACACTTCTCACACAAAAGGACAATATGGATAGAAGAGCCTGAATACAAAATTCAGAAAGAAAGGAAGATGGAAGACTCAAAAGAACAAAAGTTAAAAAAGGGCACAAAAGTGCAAGTGACATGGGAATGAGGAACAAATGAATAGTTCTATTTACCATATGTTACGATCCTGTGGTGTCCAAGCTAGAAACTACCCAAAGACAGAGGTAAAATAAAACTCACCCACTAAGCCTCAAAAGAGTTATCCGGACTTTCAAATATTTTGGGTGTTCCCATTTACAAAGAATGGACTGTCATCAATGATGTATATGCATGTGTTTTCCATCTTAGGAATACAAGCATATAGAAAAACTCAACTTATGAGCTTAGTGATTAAACAGTCTTTTATTGGAAGGAAGTTGATTCAGAAATCTGGGGTTCACCAGGTAGTCGCCAATTGTTGCATCTGCAACTATTTCTCAAAATTCAAAATTTTTTTGGACCCTCCTTTAATTCGTTTTGCACAGTTCTAGTTTTTCCTGATGTTGAATAAAGATTACTTTTATGAGGGCAATGTTTGAATTAATTTTGCCTCGACATCGGAGGTATTTTGGATTTTTGAGTCAGGAGTCTAGTCGTCTGCGCCTTTGCTGTTGCGAAGAAGAACCGAACATCAAGTTTGAAGTCAAGTGTATTTGGGCTCCGATGTATTTCCTTTATCGGTAGTTGTTTTAAAATCCTATCGGAACCTTTGTCTATACATATTCTGCTGTTGCGGAAAGGATTTTGCAAGGTGGTCTGAGAGTTGTTTCCTCTTTTTTCGACCCCCGCCGTTTGATTCACAGGTCCTTGGTTTTTTCAACGTTCGTCGTGCGGCTCTAGAAAGAACTGTGCTTCTGATAGTTTGATTTATTTGTTCTGGTTGGTCAATATTTTCACTTGATTCATATTTATTTTTTACTCTGATTTTGCTAGTCTGCGGAACTCATTTCTTTTACAGGTTCACCTTTGTGGCTCTCTAATCATCTTTTGACCCGAAACCCTAGTCTCGCAAACTTTGATGCGAGTGCTATTTTGTTTTTCCCGCCAATGCCATTGCGGGCATTCCGTCCTTTTCTTCATTTGCCATTGCAGAGGAGGTAGTACCTTGGTCGTCGATCCGATAGCCTTTTTTCGCCCGATGATTTTACTTTTCCCACCGATTATAGTTTACCGGGGTGTATATATAGTGGGGTTGGGGTGTTTCATTATTTTATTGTTATTTTGGATTTTTCTTCGTGCTGTCATTTTCGCTCGAGAAGACCAAGGATTTCGCTATCGGTACCTTCGCTCCTAGGTGGATTTGCCATGGAATTTACGATTTTTCTCCACCATTCACGTAGCAGTGCCAGGTAGGCCCTTATGCTCGTTTTCCCATTCCATTCAATTGGTCAAACTGTTTTGTTGTCTTTGTGGTTAGTGGTTACTTGGGTTTTTTTGTCTTGGCATGTATATATCTTCGAGTTAAATAGTATGGATACCCAGTGGGGAGTTCTTAGTTTCTTGATGATGAATTCGCAGCCATTAAGGGTTTGTAGACCACACTCGATTGCTGGGGAAACCAGTGTAGACGACCGTTACATTGTCCGCACCAATTTCCCCCAGTCTGTGTCTGGCCGTCCGGGGAAGGCGTTTTATGGTTTTCAACCAAGATGCCATGAGTCTAGTTCCGCATTTCAGTCACCCTCATCTTTACAAGCTAGTGCTGTGTGGTTATTTTACTTCCCACTTAGGATGAAACCGTTCAAGCTCGAGTATTGACCCCAGCCCATTTTAGGTTCAGAATTGCATTACCCGGTGATACCGTGAAGTGAGCGTTTTACAACAAGTAGCTTCCCTTTGTCCTCTAGTGCACTACCACTTGTAGTGCCCTCATTTGAGATTAAGCACCCTTTGTATTTCACGTAGCATGTAGGTCGTAGCATTGAGAGGGGGTTTCGGGACTGTGGTCATGTTGACGAGAGGAGGGAGATATTCGTCGTTCTTGGAAGGCCGTGATTTTCTAAATCCACAAATTGTTGGGCGTGAGCTAGTTTTAGTTTTAAGCGGGAACACTTGGTTTTTTGAGCATTGTTGTTTATTCTTGATAGCTGCACTCATGTTTAGCATAGATGAGGTAAAATGCTTATAAAGTTGTCTCCATTTTAAATGTTATTCGGAAATGCTCCAACAGAACCTAAAAGAAGTTTTTGTATATGACAGGGAAATTCCTTAGAATCCAGGATGTGTAAATGTCAGAAGAAGAAGGCTCCTGTAGTAGAAGAGCAACCTGAATTCGAAATCCTTACTAGAGTCGAATACACCTACGAGGACACCAAATGCATAGTTGGTGTGGAACCCGAATATCAATGGGGGGGAATTTACAGATTAGTTACGCGCCGAGAAGTACCTGACATAGGTTTAGAAGAAGAAAACATCTATGCCAATATAGAGAGATATTCATTGATGAAAATTGCTACTAGACGTGAGCTGTTTCCATGCTTAGACGTGATTGGGTGGATTCTACCTAGGGCAGATGTAACCACCATGATTTTGGAAAATGTTGGTAAACAGGGTTATGCTGCTTATAGCCCTGGGGATGTAGCATTGGCCTACAACTTACAAGAAGCACAAGTATACCTCACTGAAGACTAGTTGAAGGCAATTAAGATGGACCTAGTCGAGACAATGAAGAGAATGTTGGTGCCTGGCAAGAACTTTAGAACTAGGCCGACCAGAGAATATGATACTTCCACTCTCAGAACCCCTTACAGGTTCATTTCCCTGATGCTGAACAGGATTTTTGGAAGGGCCCATGGTAAAAGCTTTAAGTTAGAATGGGTGCCTATCATTTTCTATGTTCCTACACAGGGGACAACATTCAATTGGGAAAACATTGTGTCCAATAGCCTCTCAGCCTGCGTTGCATCAACATTAGGAGGGGTGTCCTACAAGAGATCATAGTTCTATATGATCTCTATACTGATTGATTGCATACTATGCAATCAACCCTTCCCCAATCTGAGGTGTATTTGGGACCGAGAGAGAACACCAGTCTACTCAGCATACAGACCACTATGGGAACACAAATACCACAGTCACTATAGAGAAGTGTGTGAGCACTTCGTCATGCCACTATATACATTGATATTCTTAAAGGAGTGCAACTGTATGTTAGAGGAAGCATTTCAGGTGATTGAGGAATATGTAGACTATTACTTAACTGAGGACGGGTTATATTTCAGGATGTTTGGATAATCCAGAGCACCCTCACTACTGCCTAAGTATGCCACGGACTATGTAGTCCACAAAGAGGCAGTTAGACAAGTCTTTTTAGATGGCATAGGGAGCTTTCTGTTTGAACACAAGAAAGCTGCTTACCCTTCTTTTCCATTCATATTGGGAAGCTATAAGTTTAGTAGGGTGAAGAAAGCTAACGAAATCATGGAAGAGTTGGGGAAATTCCATTTTGGGGAAATACATTTCCACAGTAATGATTCTTGAAATAAAGTGGCTGAGCACTACAAAGAGGAGAATGTACACTTTGAGTACACCAGCCACTGGGATAGAGAGGAATCCAGTTTCTGAGGTGCATGAAATATGACTGCCTTAAGAAGAAGTTATAAGAAGAAAATCACCACCAAAGGTGAAAAAGGACAGGATGAACAAACAAAGGAAGAGGAAGCTGCCAAGAGCGAGGAAGAGCGAGGATAATCCAGAGCACCCTCACTACTGCCTAAGTATGCCACGGACTATGTAGTCCACAAAGAGGCTATTAGACAAGTCTTTTTAGATGGCATAGGGAGCTTTCTGTTTGAACACAAGAAAGCTGCTTACCCTTCTTTTCCATTCATATTGGGAAGCTATAAGTTTAGTAGGGTGAAGAAAGCTAACGAAATCATGGAAGAGTTGGGGAAATTCCATTTTGGGGAAATACATTTCCACAGTAATGATTCTTGAAATAAAGTGGCTGAGCACTACAAAGAGGCGAATGTACACTTTGAGTACACCAGCCACTGGGATAGAGAGGAATCCAGTTTCTGAGGTGCATGAAATATGACTGCCTTAAGAAGAAGTTATAAGAAGAAAATCACCACCAAAGGTGAAAAAGGACAGGATGAACAAACAAAGGAAGAGGAAGCTGCCAAGAGCGAGGAAGAAGAGAAGAAAAGAAATATGGATGAGGAGTTGAAAAAGAAGGAAGCAGAAAAGCTAAAGCTAACAGAGATAATGACAGAGGAATCAACCTCTGATACAGGAGACAGTCAGGATCAGGACTTAGGGAACCCTGATATTCAAGATCCTAAGGCAGTTGCGCCAGCACAATAGGACAGGCTATGGGCCCCACCCTTAGGCTAATGCCTTTTGAGCAGAATAAGGGGGAGGAGGTTCCAGAATTTAGCACTATCTTTTATGATAGGGAAAAGAAAAGAATAGTGAAGAGGATCGAGAGAAAGGTCGAGACTGGGGGGCACTCAGGTAAAATGATAAATGATACAACAGTAGTATATGGGACAGATAAGGACCCCAGGTTCACTATCAGAGCGGGGGATGCATTGATCCATGCTTCCGAGGACAATGTAGATCGAATAATGACTAATCTGGAACAGTCAAATAAGTCCTCTTCCCAGCTAAAAGATACCTTAAGAAAAGAGAAATAGGAAAATAATAGGTTGAAAAGAAAGTTTGAAGACATACAACAGGAAATCAAGTCTTCAAAAGCCGAGCTCCAAATCCTCCAGATAGAGAAGAGATCTATGGAGGCTACCCAAGAAAGTCTGGAGAAAGTGCAATAGGAATATCAAGAGTTAAGAATAGAAAAGGAGCAGCTGTTAGGAAAGATAGGGGAGTTGGAGATACAGAAGGCCACCTTGGAAGAATATGAAAGGCAATCTCAGGGGCAGATTGTAGAACTTAAAGAGCAAATTACCTCGTTGACAGCAACCCTAGAAGAGGCCAAGGAACAACAGGTCACTCTTTAGCCTTTCAAGGAGCATGTTCTGGCACAAAGAAGCAAGATGCAGTAGCTGGAGGTAGCCATAGAGGAAGAACGGTGCAAGGTCTTGCAGGTGGACAATCGACTGGAAGAGATTTTGTAAACCTCTTCATGTTTTGTTGATAGATCACAGGACATCCTAGAAATACTGACTGGAAGGATGGCGAGATTAGAAATGAATGAAGAAATCCATGTAGATCTACCATCGAAAGATCAACAAGCCCTGAGGCAAGACTATGATTTACTAGAGTTTTCCATAAACACAGCCGCAGAATTCAAGAAGGATGTCAATAAGACAAGTGGGGCTTGTGCTGAATTCTTCAGGAGACTTTTGATCACTTATAATCGATGCCAGGTTGAGGATGAACATAAAATGGATACCTTTCCAGACCACAGCCTATTTTTGGATATTGCAAAGAAGATATTAGGAAGATGAACAAAGGATACAACATATTAAAGCTTTAGACGAGCAGACCCTAAAGAATGAAGTAGATCATGCCGCAGTTAGTGTGTAGCTGTTAGAAGACCAACTTCTCCTGAGTGTAGCTAGAATAGAATTCATAAGAAATCAGGCTGCTAAATTCGAAATAAATATTTGTTTCCTAGAACCTTATGAATTCAAAAGTATCGCCTCAGAGGCTTCAGCATGGAAGAAATTTTTGAATAGTCAAGCGGGACCTTCCTCATGAGCATTTCACTCATTTTATTGTAATATATTGTAAATTTTATAAACACTTAATGAAATAAAAATGTGGGAGGCGAAGAGTTGGGGAAGCCCAAGAGTCATTTCATGGGAAACCCAACAGTTTTGTTCTTTTTTGTATAAATATAGAGAATCTAGACAAGAAGAGGGACTTTTCCCCAGTTAGATTGGTGAAGACATATTGTAAGAAGAAATATTTCCTTTTGCAATAGATAATTACAGTTTTCCTGTTGGAGAAAGCTTGGTGGAATGTTCAAATGTTATGCTATGGACTTGTTGAAGAGGAAGTATTTCGTTTTCAGCTTTGTGTCCATTAAATGTGAGATTGTTCTAACTCTTTAAACCTATGTTCTTGTATGAATGATTTCTGGTTTATTTTATGAAAATTTCCACTATGAGTAATGAATGTTGTTCTTAAACAATTGTCTATCTAGTTGTTCAAATATCTTTAAATGTTCATGTGTTTTGAAAGAATTATCAGCTATCTGTGATTTTTCATAATGCATGCACAAAATACATTACTCATTAGTAAGTAATAATCTTGCTCCCTAGGGATAGGTTAGGTAGTTAGTTTAATTTCTTGATGTGTGTGTGATTTAGATGCATGAGAGTATAAGATGAGAGGTAAGAACCTGCGCATCACATTGTGAACACTCCTTCCATTCTCAATCAATCTGCATCTTAGATAGGCACTTGCATATCATACTTAAAGTCAAAAAATACAAAAATATACACGGTGGGTCGGGCCGCAACCGGTAAAACCTTTTTATTTTTGTTACTTGACGTACGGTAGCCGGACTGCAAACCGAATGGATTCCCTACACCAAATAGTCACAGGCTAGTTGGGAACATTGACTGGGGAGAATCCCTTGCTATTGTTTCCTGCGAATTTCCAGGCCTCAACACAATGCCAAAAGAATAAATAATTGGATCAAGGATAAAAAATATGGTATCTGATCAATACATATACAACTGATGTTACATAATGGTGTCCACAATGAGAGGTTGAATACATTGCTAATCTGAAGAAAGTATATATAGGAACCATGGAATTCTCATGGAATGAAATATGTGCACAACTGATGCTCTATTGGATCTGAAAGTTTACATAACTGTAGAGATTCACTGATGAAGAGTCAGAGTCTCAGCAGTAAAATACTTCGCATCAATCATGAATATATATAGAAGCATTACTTTGGGGGATTCTAAACACTGTTTCCAACTCAACCCAAAAATCACAAGGGACATGAACCTATTTGGGTCCTTGGATGGACTCACAAATATGCTAGATTCAGGTGAAAATGGGGGTCTTCAACCAAATACTGCACAGATCAAAACCCTGTACAAATCTCTACGGTGCGATGATGTAGCTAAAGTCGAGCATGTGAGATTCAACCATCCCGAGAGGCACTAAAGAATCCTCTCAAGTGGTCCAAGGTAATCATCAATAAGGTTAATGAAACCAGGATATAGGGACCTCTGGGTCTATTCTCTGGAATAGATGTGTTGTCATCGATAGAGGGATACCTACAACTAATCAAGGAAATAATTTTCCTTGACCAAAAGCATGAAAGGGATAGCCAAATATGTGGGATAATTTGGGGACCGACGCACTGAATGGGGGAATAGGGGCAGGGGAGCACGTGAGATTCAAACTTCCTTTTTTCAGAGTAATGACGATAGTTCTGACCTGGAAGCAAATGAAACTTACTCATGGTAGAGGGATCATAGCTGGGATACCGGGAATGTAACTAGAGATGGGAAATACCAAGGAGGTAACTGGACTGATGATATCCAGTGGATCCAAGGAAGACTCATTGCATAATACTCTAAACAAAGGCAACTCGATGGGGGAATGTTGTCGAACTGTAATATATGGGGTGGTTCCTAAAGGCACCGTTATGATATGATCTCGTGGATTTCTAGCGAGCCCGAGAAAGTAAATGCTCGATGGTGTCTTCATTTTTAGAGAGTCTGAAAACAGGAAGAAGACTCCAGTGGGGTCTCTTTTTCGTTGATAACCTCCTGTGTATGAAAAAGCATAAAAGTGTACATAGGAGAGATCGCCCACCCTTTTTGGGGGATAGGAGACTTCTTTACCATTGGTAGTCCAAGAAGGCCGGAAAAGGTTAAACTTACACTGACTGGACGGTCATTCAAATACTTTTATGAGCATGAACGAAACCAAGTTTGATCAGAAATATTTTCTTGATGAGAAGGATGGAAACGAGATTAAATACAAACCATGATGAGCTTTTTCGTAAAGTTCAGTCCCAATGCCCGAGAAAGCATAAAAGGATGCAAAGGGAAACGTTCCTATCTTGAGTGCGTCGAGGTGGTCCTTTTCTTATGGTAGTCTGCATAGTCCGCAAAAGGAGATAAACAAGGCTATGTAGATGCCTGTTATAGCTGATTTTACCACACATGATAAATCATACTTTTATGGCCTTCCTTGTCCCTATGAAGATTCCTTAGACCCCATGGACCATTTTTTTTCCTTTGATGTTTCCTAGATCATCCCCAAAAACATGCAAAAATTTCCATACGCGACTTTTAAACCTTTTCTCACGTATATATGCGGTTTTGACCCCTAAAACCGTGTACATCGGGATGTGTACAAAAGGCCAAATTATTTGGGAGTTTTCCTTGATGTGGATCCGACTCACTTGTCTCTTGGCCTTCCCTATGCCTTGAGATTGCTCGGATTTAACCTTTCATTACCTGCGCATTGATGAGCTATATAAGGAACCCTTTGGATACATTGAAGGCATATGAGAAATTAAGAGCAAGAGAACTATAGTCCATTGTTGCCAGAACTTGTGCTTGAGTTTGCATCCCCTTTGTCCCTTGGAGAACTTTTATGTTCTTCCCAAGCTCACCTTTTTCTTGTGAGCTTGTTATCGAGAGATGGAGGATTGAAGTGGTGGAGGCCCAAGTGGGGGACTTGGTTTCTCCGATTCGCAGACGTGCTGACAGAGGTTGTATTCATTGTAATCTCTGATTTTATATCAATAGAAATATATTTTCCTATCCAATAATGTGTGTTTGAATGAATATTTTATCCTTGGATGATTTCAAATGCTGATATGTTATTGATTATATATGCTAGAGTAGAGCTAACACAATTATATATAGTATGCTTGTCTTGTTTATTGAATGTTGAGGACGCAATTCATCAATTCAAGCTGAAGTTGGAAAGCTCAATGGGGATCATCAGAGGAAATTTTAGGTCTAAAATGGGCCTCCTAAGGAAAATAATAAAATAATAGTTAAAATAATAAAATATTAGTTGTTAATTTTGGAGGAAGAATGAAAAAAATTACTTTTTTTGTTCGTATTTTCAACATATCTCCCTGTGTTTTTACTCAAATTCCAAGTGGGAGAGCTCGTTAGATGTAGAATTTAATTTCACATCCAACGAGTACCCACACTACATACTTTTGACATGCCCTGCTACCCCAAAAATAAGAAATACCTGAAAAAATGTAATGATGATGTCATCATCACGTTTTTTCAGGTATTTATTATTTTTGGGGTAGTAGGGTCCTTCAAAAGTACATAGTGTGGGTACTCATTGGATGTGGAATTAAATTACGCATCGAACAAGCTCTCACGCTTGAAATTTGAGTAAAAGCACAGGGAGATATGTCAAAAATACGAACAAAAAAAGTAGTTTTCTTTTATGACAAATATGTCAATTCAACCATTATGGTTGACTCATTTTATTGAAATTTTATTGGTTCTTGAATTCCAACTCACAAAATTTATTGTTGGCGCATTTTCTTATAAGGCCCATTTTAGACCCAAAATTTCCTGTAATGCTACACCAACCGTCCGGACTACGGTACGAATCGAGATCCTTTAGTGTTAGTTGTTTGGTTTCTCTTGCATATAGGAAAGGATTGATTTCTGGAGTTAAGTTGTCTGTTGTGGTACCCCAAGCCATATGAATTTCTCTCCGTAACAGAATTGGAAACTCCGCTGGGGAGTTCCTAGTAGTTGTCCTTTGGGGGTTTTTATCAGCATTCAATGTTCTTGAATTGCTCTTATTTATCTGTTTCTGTGTCAGGTATGGGGGCATGTTTGCCTGGTAGTGTCTGAATTGGTGTGAATTTTGTCTTAGTTCATCTTTCTACCTTTATTTTTATACATTTCTCTTCCTGTACATGAGTTTTTTTACTCACAGTTGCGTATACACGCGGCTTTGATTGCTAAATCCACGTACATACGCGGGTTTATTGCAAACAACAACGTATGCCCTTAGTTTTTCCTTCTAGAGGAATATTTATTGTTGCTGGGTGAATTTTGATGATTGTTGAGTCTCCTTTGATATTTCTAGATTTTGTATACACCTCTGTTTCTGACCAGAGACACTTTTTTTTAGGGTGAATTTTTTTTTAAGAAGGTTCTTGTCATTCAATTTTTTATTTTTTTGTTTTGGGATTAGTGCATTAGATTTCTTTTACCTTAATACTATGTGTGAGTGTTGTTTGATGGTGCTTGCCGAGTCAAGGGGTAGTAGAATGATTCTTTTGCTTTAGCATCTCATTTTTATTCAAAAAATCCAAAATATTTTCTTTTTTGCATCATTATGCATTGCACTTTGCATTTCGCATGGTACTTGCACTAGATTTCCTTAGAGGATTAGTCAAGAATTCATATAGGAATGATTTCATTTGTCATTTGAAGAAAAAATTTTCATTTCACGTAGTAGCATTCCCACAGCATGCCTTGTTTTTCATTCAACACAATGCATTTGCATTGATTATTAGGTGTGCATTTTACTTCATGTTGTGTCATAACACCATTGGTTGCATGGCCATCCACCTCTTTTGAGTAATAAATCCAAATAAAATCAACTCTTAATTAAAATGGATTACACTATTTTCTTTGATAGGGTACACCAACAAGATTAGGTTTTAGGGTCTTGGAATAGTTCATTGTGAGTAAATTCTCCAAGACCACTAAACAACAACATGTATGTGTCTGTCCAGGTGAGAGTGTGAAATTCCTTGGTATAATTAGTGTTTCTTAGGATCCTCCTCTCAAAAGGGAGTTTAGCACGAGGTAGTGTGAACGGTTATTGATTGGGATGACCCCTAGTCATAACTGAGTAGCACCGAAGATATTTACAGGATTGTATTCGTGTCTAGGGGCTCTTTCGAGAGTTTCAGGCCTTGCTACCCTTCCCATATGGTCAATCCCGCCTGCGAGTGTCCACCTAAGCATTGATTATATTGAGGTGACCTTAGTTTCCTTACCTAGGTTATCGAGGGGGTACTTTGCAGGGGTTATTCTATGGGTGTCCCGACTAGGTTGGGGTCAGACAACATAGTTGCTTTACGCGTTGAAGTTGAGGGCCACAATAATTTGTTACAAACCTTCGCTTGTTGTGTATGGGAGTCTCAAGCCTCTCCTAGGAAAGACATACCTGCTTCATTTAGGAACTCACATATCCTACCCTTGTTTTCTTGTGGTTGGCTTTATATTTTATTGGTGTATGCTCTATGCACGTTAGCTTGTCTAGGTTTTACGTAATTTAGAGAGTCTTTTTCATTTTTTGAGTCGTTGTGGATACGAGTGCGGCTCCTCACCGTTATCGTTGTTTAGCAGGAATTCCACCTTCTACATATCCTCCTCCTTTAGGAGAGAGAAGCAGATGGTCTAGGTGGACTAATACCCACATTGATTCACACACAATGGGATATCACAAAGATGGTATTCTTGAGCTATCTTCTCCACTTCGCGTGGACGATGAAGAGTTTACTCCTTCATTTGATCCTTCACCCGATGTGGTTGTACATTCTGAGTTTGATCCTTCACATGAAAGACATACTCACTCTAGCTATTATCCCTCTTTCACAGGTCACTGGTATGGGATGCCGGGTGGCGAGACTCACCATGAACCTGCAAGCACTAGTTATGTTAGTTATCGCATGTTTGGTAACCCTATACATGATATGACATTTTTTACCGAAATGGAATTTGATCCTAACACTATGCCTGGGGGCATTCCCATTTCTTTCCATGCAGAGAGATTTGGGAGCACGAGTCCTATTACACCCTCGATCCCGATGGTGGAGGCCACATCTCACGTTCGTCCTAGACCCGGTGTTAGTAATCCTATTCGGATACCAGAACCAACACGAGTGACTATTGGGAATACCACGTACATGCTTTCACATGTCCCTTCATCCTCTATTCCTTGTTCTTCGAATGCTTTTCCTCCCCCTCATTCATGTGGTCCTTCAGGCCAGAACGTTGCTACAATTCATGTCCATACTGCTGCTACTCGCCCAGTCTTGTCTTACACTCAAGTACCTCCTGTTGTGTCGGGAAGTCATATCCCTATCTATGGAGGTCATGTTATTAATTCCAGAGCGTATATTCCTACTTACGGAGTATCTCATGGGACATTTCATGGGATGCCTTATGGACCTTATTATAGACCACAATATGCATAGACTTATTCACCTTATGGGTACGGGTATCAACAACCCGCTTACTCTCCAAATTATGGATTTGTAGCTCCACATAGTCAAGGTACACCACATTGTGGTGATTCCATGCCACCCTATACGGGTCAAACGGGAGGAGGCTAATATGGACATGGCCATGGTGGTTACGATCATCAGTCCTATATGAATCAAAATTATCAGGGATCGCCTCTTAGACCTGCTTAACCTAGGCTCCCTTTCCTCGCAACATTAAATTTTCCTGACTTGTTGAGACTAATGAACGATCCGGTATCTTATGACCCGGCTTAGCCAGCTGTCCCTAATAAGCTTCCCTCAGACATTCCGAAGTTTGAGGGAAAACCAGGAGAATATCCGAGTGAACATGTTACTACATTTCACCTATGCCACTCTTCTAATTCCTTACACGAAGATTCAATTTATTTAAGGCTATTTCAACGCACCCTCACTGGGCCTGCCGCAAAATGGTACATAGATCTACCTAGGGGGGCATTCGCTTTGTTCGATGAACTAGCTATGACTTTTCTCAACCACTTCTAGCTACCAGTGCATTACAATGTTGGTACTGAACTCTTGTTGACATTCCAGCAAGATAAAGCCACGCATATCTCAGACCATATCCAAGATTGGCATAGATGGAAGAGATTGATTAAAGCCTTCATACCGCCAGAGTTTTTCCTCGAGTGGTTCCTTAAATCGTTACTACCTTATATAGAGAAAGATGTTTCTACATTCGGAGTTCAGAATGAGGAACAAGCCATTTTTAGGGCACAGGAAATAGACTTGATTTATGGTCAATCTGGTTAGTTATATGAGATCATTCCTAATGCTCCGCATTCTAGTTTCGACCCTAAGGTCAAACCTGGACCACATGCCGATGGCATTGTTGGTTGTACGAGTACCAAACTTGCATATTCGGTTGTGAAAAAGGTCAGTCAATTATCTATCAACCAATTTGCCTTAGGACAAGCCTTGGATTCATCTCAACCCACCTAAATGGAGAGTGTGCTTGCGGTACAATCATCGGACCAGAAGGGTAACCAGCAACCCGAAATGAATAAAAAGAAGGGTAAAAATAATCATAAGGGTGGGAATAGGAATGAAAATGCTAACTCTAATGACAAGACTGCTCGAAATGCTGGGGGGGACAAGCAACCTAAACATAAGGTTAAGTTTATTTGCAAGTTATGTAAGGATGATCACCTCACTCACTTGTGCCCTCGGATAGAAGAAGCTTCGAGATTCATAGCGCAGGGCCCAGCTGTGCTAACCAACCCTTTACCTCATAATCAAAACATGAACTCGAGGACCCATGACCGATCTGGTGAGGATCAAGATCTGCTGGAGGATTGCAGTGGTCATGGTTGCATCAGTATGGTGCGTACTGCTAAGGTTGTGACTCATGCAAAGGACTATGCATTAGAGGAAATTTGAGGTCTAAAATGGGCCTCCTAAGGAAAATCATAAAATAATAGTTAAAATAATAAAATGATAGTTATTAATTTTGGAGGAAGAATGAAAAAAATACTTTTTTTGTTCATATTTTTGACAAATATCCCTGTGTTTCTACTCAAATTCTAGGAGAGAGAGCTTGTTGGATGCATAGTTAAATTTTGCATCCAACGAGTACACACACTGCATACTTTTGACGGGCCCCACTATCCCAAAAATAAGAAATACATGAAAAAAACATGATGATGACATCATCATCACATTTTTTCAAGTATTTCTTATTTTTGGGGTAGTGAGGTCTATCAAAAGTATGCAGTGTGGGTACTCTTTGGATACGAAATTAAATTCTGCATCCAAGGAGCTCTCCCGCCTAAAATTTGAGTAAAAACACAAGGATATATGTCGAAAATACAAAAAAAAGTAGTTTTCTTTTATGACAAATATGTCAATTCGACCATTATGGTTGACTCATTTTATTAGAATTTTATTGGTTCTTGAATTCCAAATCAGAAAATTTATTGTTGGCGCGTTTTCTTATAAGGCCCATTTTAGACCCCAAATTTCCTCTAATGGTTCGTCACAACCAGACCTTGGAAAGGAACCTGCTCCACTCGAGAGCCCTTTGCGTATTGAAAAACCTGTGGATAAACCTAAAGTTTCTCCTCACATTCCTAAGGGAGTCCTTAAGCATTCGGGGCACAATCCTAATGTCTGAGCCACCCAGAACTATTCTGTTGTCGAAAATTTGGGCCACACTCCTTGTGCAATGTCTGCACTCAAAGTACTTCAGAGTTGTCCTTCGCAAAGGAAAGCTTTGCTCTCTACTCTTGGTATTCATGATGATAATTCTTCCTCTATCATCAAATTTGAAACTGTGGGACTTCAGCCTCACTTTTATTACTATCTATCTCTCTTGATTCACGTAGAATGTCCTAACATGATCGTCAAGCACACTGTGATTGACGAAGGAGCTGCTGCTTCTGTAATGTCTTTGGCATGCTGGAAGGGTTTGGGTTCCCCCAAGTTGTCTAAATCCGCTACCATGTTGACTGATTTTGATGGTAGATTGTTTTGACCACACGACATTCTTCCTTCTCTTAAAGTCCATTTGGGAGGGAAGACCGTTGCGATAGAGGTCGAGGTGGTCGATGCGCCCCTTGACTACAATTTGTTGCTGGGAAGGAATTGGATGTATAGTATGCAAGCCGTAGATTCTTCTCTATTTTGAGTGGTATGCTTTCCATTTAATGGGAATATAGTTACGATTGATCAAACGTCATTCAAGAATCCACCTGTTACCGCATCTTCAAGAGCTTCTATCCTGATTGTCCAGCACTCTCAGCCAACAACTGGGAGTGTGGGTGTTGGCATGTATCCATCCCTCATGGGAAGCTTTAGTTGTTCTGCACTCGTCCTTATGATAGGATCTAGTTCCAGTGAAGCTCCATCATCTATAATATTGGTGTCTTTTCGTACAAACCATATGGAGGATCCTTGGATTCTTCCTACACCAAATCCTTCATGTGAGCTCATCGAAACAGACATGCCGTTGCTTGCAACTATGATAGCATATCAAGCTAATTTTGGATATGTTGTAGAGCCTAGTTCTTCCTCTTCGCGGACAGAGGAGGAGGACCCTTATGTACTACCTGCATGGGCAGTGCAGTCTTCTCACACACATGACTACCTTGATAGTGTTTTTCCTTCAGGTGAGTCTATTATTGAGGCTATGTCTAGGGTTGATCCACCTTGGGAAGAGTTGCATCATAGATCTTATTTTCTTCCCGAGCTTGACCATTTGGAGTGTGAATACTATAGGGAGATTCTTAGTGAGAGAATTGGTAGTTCCATGATTCCGTTAAGCTCTCCTGGTATGATGGTTGATAGAAATATGGCAAATATATCTCCTACCATTCCTATCAATATCTCTCGTGATCCTGGCAAGGTTTAGAATGTCTATATTGGGGCATAATGTTCCCATGCTGAGATTCAAGAGTATGCCGAGCTGTTCAAAGAATTTCGTGATGTATTCACTTGGTCATACAAGGAAATGCCAGGTATCGACCCTCGCATTGTTGAGCATGAGATTAAAACTTAATGCTAAGCCTATTCGACAATGCTTGCGTGTGGTGAATCCTAGGAAAGCACCCACGATTAAGGCTGAGATAGAAAAATTGTTGAATACCAGTTTTATCTATCTCGTTCCCTTGACGGAGTGGGTTTCAAACCCCGTTTCGGTTGATAAGAAGCAAGGAATGATCTGCATATGCACTGATTTCCGTGACTTGAATCGTTCCTGTCCTAAAGATAATTTTCCCACACCATTTATCGATTAGATCTTGGATGACTGTATAGGAAGCGAGGTATTTTCTTCTATGGACGGCTTTTCTGGATACAATCAGATACAGATTAAACCCGAGGACCAACATAAGACTGCTTTCATTTGTCCTTGGGGTACCTTTGCATATCGGAAGATGCCCTTCGGCCTTAAAAATGCTGGAGCCACTTTTTAGCGGGCTATGACCTTGATCTTCCATGATCTCAAATTGACTATTGAAGTCTTTTTGGATGATGTTGATGCTCATTCTCACATAAGAATGCGTCATTCTTACCATTTGAGATTAGTGTTTGAAAGGTGCCACCATTATTTGGTAAGGTTAAATCCTCACAAGTGCATCTTTTGTGTGAAGTTTGGTCACTTATTAGGGTTCATTGTTTCCAAGGAGGGTATAAGAGTTGACCCTTTAAAGGTTGAGGCAATACTTCAATTGTCTCCCCCAAAAAACATTAGACATATTTAATGTTTGCAAGGCATGGAAAACTTCTTACGGAGATTTGTCATGAATTTTGCCAATTTTATTAGAGGCTTTATGCATCTTTTGAAGAAGGACACTACCTTTTGTTGGGATGAGCGAGCCCAGGAGTCCTTTAACGCGCTTAAGTGAGCCCTAGCACCAGCCCCGGTGATTAGTCCACCTGACTATAGCCATGAATTTCTACTTTATGTGGCTGCGTCTATGGAGATGATTGGTATGGTTTTGGTTCAAGAGGATGAGAAGCTCCAATAGCATGTCATATATTATCTGAGTTGGAACCTTATAGATGTGGAGATCCATTATTCCCATGTGGATAAGTTTGTCCTAGCTACCGTTCATGCGGTTCAAATATTGAGACACTATATTCTCCTTCGCCAGACCTTGGTGGTTGCCCATGTCAATCCATTTCAGTTCGTCCTCACTAGAGGGATGATAGGGGGAAAGTATAGTAAGTGGATTGTCATCTTGCAAAAATTCAATCTTGAGTTTGTCTCGACAAAATCGAAAAAACCGTTGATTTTTGTAGAGCTTATATCTGATTTCCCGAGCAAGGAGGAGGAGGAAACTTGTGAAGATACGTTTGTCAATGAGAACATCTTCTTGATCTCAACTTTGGATCCATGGTATGGGGACATTATCATATATTTACAAATGTTGAAGGTACCTACTCACCTTTCACAGGATGAACGACGATGATTACGTCACGTTTCTAAGAATTACCTCATAGTGGATAACACATTGTACCGCCATGGGACAGATTCCATTTTACATCATTGTTTAACTCATGAGGAGGATGAGCTTGTGTTGAATGATTTCCATGGAGGGGCGTGTGGTGGTCATTTATCTGGGATTTCTACAGCCCAAAAAATCTTGAGAGTGGGTTATTTCTAGCCGTCGATCTTTAAATATTGTGTTAATGCAGTCAAGAAGTACCACCCTTGATAGGTGTTCGCACATAATATGCACTCACATCCTACCTCGTTACTTCCCATTATCATCAACGGTCCCTTCACTAAGTGGGGGATTGATTTCATGGATTGCAACCCAGCTTCAGTTGGGGGGCATCATCATATTATCATGGTTGTTGACTACTTCACGAAATGGGCTGAGGCTATGCCTACAGTTAAATCCGATGGTGAGATAGCCGCACACTTCGTATTTAACCAGATTATTACTCGATTCGGTATTCCAAAATATCTTATCACTGACCATGGTAGGAACTTTCAGAATTGTATGATGGAAGAGTTGGCCTCGAAGTTAGGGTATAAGCAGGAACATTCTTCTTCTTATTACCCTCAAGTGAATGGAAAAGTTGAAGCAGTGAACAAATCACTCAAGTCTATTCTCCAATGAATCGTCGCACAAAGCAAGACCAATTAGCATATTATGTTATATCCTGCTTTGTGGGCTTATAGGACCGCGATTAAGACTACCACATGTTTTTATCCATATTAGCTTGTACATGGAGTGGAGTCTGTAATGCCGGTTTAGTGTGAGATGCTTTAGTGGATTTAGAAGTGAATAAGTGTTACGTTAAGGTCCAGTACGATAAATCTGTCCGTCTAAGGAGGTTTAGTGAAGGAGATTTGGTCCTTTTGTGGGATCAAGCTAAAGAACCCTTGGGGGTAGGAAAATTCAACCCCATGTGGCATGGTCCTTACCTGGTTAAACATGTGTTAGAGAAGGGTGCTTATGAGCTAGTATATTACGAGGGGACGGCCTTGGCGGAGCCTAGAAATGAGCTCTATCTTAAAAAGTACTATGCATGATTTTCAGCTAGGGCTGGCTGATGTATATGATTGTACAACATTTTAAATAGTTAGGTCTTTCTTATGGTGATCGGGTTTTTTTATTAGCTTTCATTTCTTATGGCAGATGTCAGTAAATTCTTCCATCTATGTAGAATTCACGGATGGTGCAAGCCGTCACACTCAACACTCAACCTCTACTGCTTGGGTGATTTATACTCCTACGGGTCAAGTATTATCTTCAAGAGGCGTATGTTTACGACCCTATTCAAACAATGTTTCTGAATATAGTGCCGTTACCGAGCTTCTACGAGATGCCATTTCACATGGTGTTCTCTCTCTTGAGGTACGTCTTGATTCGGAGTTAGTAGTGTCCCAGCTTAATGGCTTGTATCATGTTAGAGATTCAACATTATTACAGAGATTCTTACATGTGATATTGTTAGAACAACAATTTGACAACATAACATACATACATGTTCCAAGAATTAATAATCAAGTTGCTAACTCATATGCTAACTACGTGTTAGATTGGAATTTATTTCATAGACAGTAAGCTCATCACAAACATAAATTTTTACACATGTAAATAAATAAATTGATCATCATAAAAAATTTCATTAAAACATCCAAAATATGATAATACATAGTGTCATAATATAAAAATGGGGCTCTCGAGCCACCAAAATATAAATACACGGTAGTACAAAATGTATCACTCCCAGGTATCTAAGCCTGGGGAGGAGGAGGGGGGTTCTAATCATGAAATGTCACCACAGCTCTAGCCAGCCATCTGAATAATTTCACCCATGCTCGTGGCACACCCACCACCTGACGTTGCATGGCCTCAGGAAGGTCCTCGACTTGCGCCATGGGTACCCTGTGTGTTAGCCTCATGAAGTTGGTATGAATGCTTTGGAGCATCCGCTCTGCATCCACACCTGAAATGTCATCTCCTCTTCCCCTCCATCTATGACGAGGGAAGCCTTCAGGCCACCGGGGTCCTACATCTGCATACACATGATAGGATGTCACTAGGTGTTGTCACGAACAAACATGTCTTTTTGATTCCATATATCAAAAAACACAAAAAATTAAGTAACTCAAAAAATATTAAAAAGAGGGTTGAGATTCGTTACTAATGTCACCGTATGCCGATTCTGGTGGTAATGGCATGTTGGGGTCTCCCCAGAAATCTATCCTCGCATAGGGGTAATCATCGATGGAAACTATCTGCTGTCACCACCATGGAAATAAATCAGTTGGATAGGGGTTGGACACCCTACCTCCATCCAGTCTACGCAACACATCTGCCCAATGTTGTTGGGATGGATCTTGAACCCCGTGAAGAGGAACGTCAACTCTAGGGCTCAATCCCAGAACACGCTTGAAGAAAAACGTGCTCAGTATGCTACTAAAACTGAAGTTTCGTACTCTTCCCATCTTGCACTCACTGAGCTAGTGTTTCATGTTTCCTAGTAGTGCAGTGCTCCAATCATACATAGTGGGTCTCAGGCACTCCACTACATAGAACATCAGAGTCCACGACACCTAGTGGAGTGAAGCTATCTCTACTATCCTGCCCAGTGTCAGTAGTATGGACTTTATTCCTAGCACTTATATGGAGTTAGTTGGGATCTGACTCCCGACCTTCTCCATGTCTAGATAACAATACACAGCTATGTACTCATTGATGGTGAGACCACCTCTGGGCCCACGAGACCGTAAGTTCACCACTTCCCCCCATCGAGAAAGTCCAATAATAAAGTATATGTCCTCCACTTCTATGGTGAGGGACATCCCATCAATATGGAAAGATTCTGAGTCTAGATCCTAGTAGTCTACTAGCATTTGCAGCAGTCTTGGTTTGGCCCTTAAGCCACCAAGACACCAAAACTTGTAGAGCCCACATGCACGAAGAGCCTGTTGTGCCATTAGATCACCACGACCTGCTTCTTCTACATCCCCATGCTCACGTTCTCTCCATTCTAGAACCATATTGCACATTAAAATCAAGTTTGAGTCATTAAAACACTTAAGAAACCTTGAACACGGCCTCATACGCGATTGTTTGCTAAACAACCACGTATGTATGCGACTTTGAGGGAATTTTCTCCGTATATCTAGCCCTATACGTGAAAAAACCCTCGATTTTTGCATGGGCCGTAGCACGCACTTTAGAATGGCCTAGAATCTAGATTTGACCATGGAAAATTATAAAATTTGCATGAAATGAAAGAGCAGGGAATGGGTAATTACCTGGAAAAAATGGTAGTGGATTTCGTCGGCTAGATCTCCAGGAATTTGTAGTTGAAGTTCTGAGCTCAATTGGGTAAAAATTTCAAATGTTATATAATGTTTTGAATTTTTTACTATTTATAGAACTTTTTCAAAATTTTTACCCCCTTTTCTATAGTTTGGATCATTTCTAATCCTTTTGGACCATTTTTTTACTAATATATGATGTAGGAGACCGTTTTTAGCACCGTTTTGACTGTTGGGTTGACCCGTTCATGTCGATTTCAGGTATCATGTCTAAACTGGCATATAGGTTAGGTTTCACCACCATTTGCATTTTGCATGAGCTTATGACCATTTCATCATAACCATAGGTATGAACCCATTTTATCTTGTCACGGAACCTTCTTGTTGTTTTAGAAGTGGCATGATTTGAATGGTAGAGCTTGACCTTACATGGGTACCCCAGCTAGCGCCTTATTTGCATTTGGTGCCCATGCCGACAGTTTTGTCCTTTAGGGTGTGGGAGTCCATTGTATAGTATTGCTATGACATTTTGCAAGAGCCTCATAATCCTCTTGATCTTTTGCTGGCCTATTTCCCCTCGACTCCCCTATGTCAAGTTGTAATTGCATTATCATGAGATTTTCCTACCTCATTGAGCCTTATGCCAGCTTCCATGAATTTGAGTATCAGACATATAGCCTGATCTTGTCTCATGTCTAGCCATGCAGAGCCATTTTATATATATCCTTTGCAGCTTGATTCCCTATTTTTACTGGGAGGGGACTTTCCTCCGAGTGTCGCTATCCTACACATGTGTCCTTGCATTGAGCATAGGTATGTTCCACTACTTGGAACTAGTTTGTTTTCCCATTTGACACTTGTCTCCTCCTAGTCTGTAACTTTAAAGCCATTTTATTCTTTTTCAAGATTTTCAAATATTTGAAAAAGTCCAAAAAAAATTAAAAAACCAAAAATCCAGACAAGGAAAGATGTTATCTTTGGCAGCAGTCGAGTCTTGTCGCCTTCGAACAGAGCACTGTATATCACATCCATTGGTTGGGTTAATAGTTTGACTTTAGGAGCTGTACTAATTTATCTGAGTTTATCTCCACCGACTGGTTAAGCTTCCAGTCCCTATGGAGCCTCTGTTGATGCCTCTTATTTCGTAGAGATGTCCCGGTTTTGCATATTGAGTCTATGCTACCTACATTAGGTCACTATTTGCCGTTATGCTCTTGTTCGAAGTAAGTTGAAACCTGAGTCGGCCATTCCTCAGTTATCTTGACTTTGCATGTTGTCCATTCCCGGTACAGTTAGTTGTTCGTGCACTTTATGATCGAGTCCTTCCACATTATACAGCTTTGCTGAGTACCTCGTGTTGGATGATGGGGGATACCTTAATGCCCTCATTCCAGTGGATTTTATCCCATTGATTTCAGATCATTTATTCTGGGACAGGAATCTAGAGTCATCTTTGAGTGCCTCGAGACTTGCAGTCATCAGTGGCAGGTTCTCTCGCCATCGACAGTTATTTGGGAATACATCAATGTCCCCTGGTCGATGGATTCTTTCAAGTGTTCGACCTCAACATATTTATTCACACTTGTTAGTTTTCACTCTAGTACCTTGATTCCCATTTTCATTATTGGTGGGTGATCTCATGTCTGTTAACGGTATACATCAATGACTGGTAATCAGACGATGGACTACTATGTTCGACCTCGACACCTCCATTCACATAGTAGGACATGTACTCATAGTGGTGTGTGTAGAAGACCTTCCAGATTGGTGGAATCTCATATATGCTACCTACTTGATCGTGCCGATGGTCATGATATTTCATCTCTCGTGACTTGATTCCAATATATGTCAGACATTTCCAACCATTATGGAGATCTTGATCCATTGTATATCTTTATCCTTCATGGAGATCATGATCCTTTGTATATCTTCATTAGGGAGATTTTGATCTATGTATATTGTATGTGGTGATGACCACATATGTCATATTGTATCATGCCTATTCATGGCCATTGTACTCTTATGTATTTGGGACTACTATATGTATTCACAGTTATATGCAGAGTTGTATCATTGTATAGTGCTGATTGGGTGGCTGACTCTTCCACTGGGTTCTTCATCACTTCATTTTTGGGATGGAATTATCATGTATTTCAGCCATCGTATGACCCCTCTGACCTCACACATTAGGGGGAATTTGTTATAGCTGATTTTACCACACATGGTAAATCAAACTTTTACGGCCTTCCCTGTCCTTATGCAGATTCCTTAAACCCCATGGACCATTTTTGTTCCTTTGATGTTTCCTAGATCATCCCTAAAAGCATGCAAAAATTGCCATACACAAATTTTAAACCCTTTCTCGCGTATATACGTGGGTTTGACCCCTAAAACCGCGTACATCAAGATGTGTGCAAAAGGACAAATTCTTTTGTAGTTTTCCTTGATGTGGATCCAACTCACTTGTCTCCTAGCCTTCCCTATGCCTTGATATCGCTTGGATTCGACCTTTCATTACCCCATTGATGAGTTATATAAGGAACCCTTTGGATACATTGAAGGCATATGAGAAATTAAGAGCAAGAGAACTATAGTCCATTGTTGCTGGAACTTGTGCTTGAGTCTGCATCCCCTTTGTCCCTTGGAGCACTTTTGTGTTCTTCCCAAGCTTACCTTTTGCTTGTGAGCTTGCTATCGAGAGATGGAGGATTGAAGTGGTGGAGGCCCAAGGGGGGGACTCGGTTTCTCCGATTCATAGATGTGCCGACAGAGGTTGTACTCATTGTAATCTCTGATTTTATATCAATAGAAATATCTTTTCCTATCCAATAATGTGTGTTTGAATGAATATTTTATCCTTGGATAATTTAAAATGCTGATATGTTATTGATTATATATGCTAGAGTAGAGCTAACACAATTTCTATATAGTATGCTTGTCTTGTTTATTGAATGTTGAGGAAGTAGTTCATCAATTCAAGCTCAAGTTGGAAAGCTCAATGGGAATCTACACCAACCATCCCGAATAAGGTACAAATCGAGATCCTTTAGTGTTAGTTGTTTGGTTTCTCTTGCATATAGGAAAGGATTGATTTCTGGATTTAAGCTGTCTGTTGTGGTAACCCAAGCCATAGGAATTTATCTCCGTAACAATGCCATTTCAAATACTTTAACAAGCGTGAAAGGAAGCAAGTGTGCTTGAGGATCATTTTATTCTTTTAAGAGTCAGAAAAGAGCTTAACAGAAACTCTACAATGGCCAATCAAGCAAGGGGAAGTGTTTGAGATATGGAAAGTGTTTATGTTGTGAACATGGTTGATGGGCATTAAATTCCAAACACTAATGGGGCCCCCTTGCGGGATGATGGATGGCAGAAAAAATGGCCAGCTTTGCAGTATGGATAGAGCGGATGGCTCGTGAACATGCCAATACATACAAATGGAGATTCATGTGATGGCATGCAAATCGAGGTGACTTCTGCGAAATGGCCCAAAAAGTCATAGTGAGAGCACGAGACAAGGGTCTTGTCAAAATACAGAGAATGAAAAAACTAAACACAGTGGTGTGAACATCATCTCAAATGGACTCTGAATGACTCTGACTAGTAGCTAGTGATGCTTCCCTTAGTGCAGTGGTGCACGGGTAAAATCTAGACCAAATGGAGGCTTATGGGTATGGAGCTAGCTCAACGTACAAGGTGTGATTTGCATGGTGGCACACAAATAGAAGTGACAATGAAAAATGGCTCGAAGAAAGTAACCTAGGGAGCCAATCTAGTACAGGTCATCTCATTACCTAGTATCTTTTTGCATAGTGGTGGCAGCTTCTTATCCTTATAGAGGATGATCCAAACGTGAGCATGGACAACCGGTGAGATCCTAGAGACGCTTCAACCTCTGGTATAGGTCTAGGGACCTAAAGGTATGATATCATGGTGGTAGCTATATTTTACATGCAACATACTATGCGCATGTGTAGACGTGGGGCTGCACCCTCCAATGGGCTACCAACGGCGTAGGAGAAGGGGTTATATCCACCTTTTCACGTGTAAATGATGCGACAAAGTTCTATGATGGACTCACTATGGTTAGATGTGGAGAAAATACTAGAATGGGTCACTGACTTGTAGTAAGAGCGATGTAAAACAAAAAGTAAAACTATGCCTCAGGTGTTGCATGGTGAGAGACTCAGGCATAGGACCTCTGGCGAAGGAAATTGGCATTTCCTTGGAGACTCTGGAGTTGGCGCAAAGTACCTGGGGGACGAATCTGGAATTCAATGGGAAGAACCAACTCCACACCATGGGGTAAGTGAAATTTGGTAAAACTAGTGGTGTGTTTAGAGATCTCTTCGTCATTGCGAAAGTGGTGTCAGGATAGATCAGGTGTATCTTTCATGACTGGGGAGATGGAAGTAGTACTAGAGCTAGATATCATGTAAATGGTGTTGGTCACGTTCAAGGATGAAACCAAAGCATGAATTTCCTTGATGACAGTGATCTTAGACTCATGAGAGTGTTTTTGAATATCATGAAGGATAGAGCGATACTCAGCCAAGTTTGGGAAATGGTGTGAATAACAGCCATACAATTCGCAAATTGCGCACGCATGGCTTGTCCTCAAAGACTTGTTTTTCACCGCTGTCAAAGTTGAGATGGTGACTACTGGAATGTCATCGGATGTATCCATAGCATTTATGTGTGTGCATAGGATAGGTATATCTAGGCAGTTTTGCATTGCATGACCCTAGACGTCACACAAATCGCAAGGTGGAGTTGGACGAGGCTCGACTACGACTTTGGTGGTTTTTTCCCTAGCCTTCTTTGGAGGAGGAGAGGCTGATGTAGGAACGACAAAAGTTTTTAGTCAGCCTGTAGGAGGGTGTGACTCCATTGTAATAGGTTGGATAGGAGTCAACACTACCTGAGGCATTGGAGGCACAGTAGGTGGGTCAAGGCACCACATAGGAATCCCCAACGTAAAATTAGGTAAGTTGAGGGTAGCCATAATAGGTTTACTCACAATGTCGAAAGGTGGGAACATGAGGGGAATTGTATGGATTGGGAATGAGCCCCAATAATTCCCAGGTGATGGAGTTTATGGTTGCGACTATTGTTATGGTGTGGGTGGAATGGTACTGGATGAGAGGACAGACAAATCCGCTATGTCAGTCGGCTTTGGTGGAGGAGGTAAATATGGAAAAGTGGTCATCATAGGTGTGTCAGCAAACAATCCCGGGCCTACTGGAGATAAGGAAGGGATAGCTACGCTATGGATGGCAGTATCGATGATTGGCTTGACATGGTCTGGTGTGGCCGACCCCTACATATTGTAGTAAGTTAATTTGTCAACTATCATGATCTTGCCATCATGAGGAAACATCATAAGGAGAAATACAATGGATGCCACAACTCTCATGGAATACATGTAACTACGTCTAAGAAGGAGGTTCTAATCAAGTTGGGCGTTAACAACTTCTATGTCTATAAAAACCATTTTATCGGCTAAGGAAATAAGAAAATTCAGGAGAATGGTCTAGGCCTTTGTAGAGCGACCGTCATAGGTGCAAAGGGAAGTAGTGTATGGTTGAAGGGTGGGGGACCCGAGTTTTTTCTAGACAAACGTTGACATGACATAGGTGGATTCTCCTTTGTCGACAATGCATCGATGGACAACCAAATTCCAAATTGAGATTGGAATCTGGAAGGCAATGGTGGATGGAATTCTTGGTTCATCATGATCTAGATCAAATGTGATTAATTTGGAATCTATGGAATCCATGAAACCTAGTGCAGATAACAATGCTTTTTGCTGCATCGGGCATGTTTTGAGCACTTCTAGAGTGGACATGGTCATAGGTGATTGGTCCAAGTCATCAATGATGCTATAATTTAAGGAATCTCGAACAGTCGTGTTTTTGGCAATGCGTCGTATAGGGAACTGTGGACCTCTAGCCACCCCATCCGTGGGGGGTGTAGGTAGGTGGAGTGGTATGCTGGAAGTGTTGGAAGTTGATGTCGTTGATGGGTCAATGCTCTATGTGGTGGACCCATATTGGTTGCGCCTGTTAGGGAGGTTAACCTCTTCGATAGAGGGTGTCATTAGGTGATGGATACTAGTTTCGGTAGGTGGAGCCACGATGGGTGTTGAAGGAGCAGGGGGGGGCAAGGGTACGGTTGCAACCAATCCTTGGAGTGGTAATGAGCTTTGGAGCACCATAGGATAATGGCCTAGTGGTGCTAGGTTGTACTGAGCCTATGTTGCCGCATTAGTTTCTCATTGATCTTAATTATGTAGAAACTATTTGACGTAGTCCATATGAGGGAATTCATGAGTGTAGTGATCGTAGACATTGCATAATTTACATGGATGATTAGTCTGTAATGGAGTGTTTCATCCCGGTCGATTAGGTTGTTGGGGGTTTTGGGTTAGTGGGTTAGCACTGTTGTTGTTAGGAGGATTAGGCTATTTGCCACCTCCTTGCAGTTGGTTGTTACCTCAGTTCCTTCCTTGGTATTTCTTACTTTCCCTTGTTGGTTGGTGGGGGCGGGTTGGTTGGGAATATTCTGTTGAGAAAAATATTGTCCCATGGAAGTCAGAGGAGACAGGGAAGGGGCCGAAGAAGCTTGCATAGGTGGCGCATTGTAGGTTGAAGGAGCTGGAGGGGCTACAAATCCAGTCATTGGGCCCGAATATGATTGTGTCGGCCAAGTTGGCGTGGGAGCATGTTGATTTGGTGCGGGCTGTACATAAGAGGATGTGGCTCTGGACTGATCCATCATCCTTGAGTAATCGGGTATCTAGTTTGGTTGTACAACACTAAGGGTGTTTCTTGGGTGTGGTGGCATCATAGGGGGTGCCACATAGTACTGTGGGTGTTGGGAGACAGAACCGATGAAACCATCTGCAGCATGGGATGCTCTCGATGCATCGTAGTGAGAGGTGCCGACACGAGGAGCATCTGGTATGATGGTGTATAGGTATCCATACTCAGCGTATATCAAATAGAACTATTGAGCCTTCAATATGGCCTCTTCCTCATATTGGGGATGTTTAGAGGTGACGTCCTTGGATATGGGTGGTAGCAAGGTCTTTAAGAATCAATTAAGGAAAATCCTATCATCAAGTTGGATCTTGCATAGGCTATGTTGTCATCACCACTAATGGATGTGGTTGGTGATGTGAGTAGTGGTATTCTGATGACAATCTAACAAGATCTCCATTCCTTCATTGTATCAGATAGGGAGCTAGAATTGTTGGAGGAACATGAAGGCAACGAAGTGAAATCAGGGTAAGAGGATTGAGGTAGATCAATATACCATTTTGTTGCAGCACCTGTGAGTGTGTGTTCGAATAATCTCAATCTGATCGATTCATCTACAATGTTGTTTGATAAGAACCATAAATGAAATGAAATAATGTGGTTTTGGGGGCAATCGCTTGCCTTTCCTTCAAACTTTGGAATGTTTGAAGGATGTTTGGTTTGCATGGGAGGCCAATGAGGTTGATGACTAATTGGGTCATTCGTTAGCTGAGGAAAATATGACTATTTGAGACAAGCCATGAATGGTAGGTTGGACCCAAGATTGGCTCGAGAGTGACCAGCAATGGCGTCAGGGTTTACAGGATTATGAAGTATATGTATGGCTATGGGCACATGAGGTTGAATTCCCATAGTGGGGATAGTTTGGATGCTCGTGGAAGGGCCACTGCCCCCAAGTATTTATGGTGGTACAATTGGAGTCATGGGAGATGGAGTGGGGCTGCCACTAATGGTTAGTGTAACTACAACAACGAGCATAGTGGTGTTGGGACCACTCATGGGATATTAGTAATGATGTGCGGCAAGGAAATGGGTCTACTTCCACTCACCCCTCCAAAGAAGGGATTGGGATTTGTGCCAGCCATGGGGATAGACAGTGCAGTGAACAGATTCATCTTGGATTAATAGGAATTTGAGTCAGAATCAGAGGTCGTGTGGCCTTCTGAAGGCGAGGAATGTTGTCGAGGAGGGCCTTGACGGTGACAGTCTAAAGACCCAAACTGAGGGGGTTTCCCAGAAGTCCGGAGGAGGAACGTGGTGGATCAATGTTGGCTTGTGGTAGTAACTGGCAATGAATTTTTGGACCCCGGTTTAAATCGGCTTCCTATTGGTTCACAGGTAGTCACTTGGCCACCAAGGCCACTGGAAGACAGCGCTTTGGCTTTTTCCTCACAAGGGTGTATCTAGTCAATCATAAGGGGTCGTTTCTCATTTCGATTAGCAATTCCCCTCGTTGGAAAGCTAATCTGGGGTTCCTGTGGTACTGCTCACAATGAGTTTTAGGGAAAATCCCAAGTACTTCCCACAATTGTTGTAGTTGAGACTTATGTCCCAAACTGAAAGATTATTGAGTAATTTGGTTACTTTTATGGTTTATCTCAGGGTCATGAACCGAGTTTTGTTTGATTATTTGTTGTGAGTATGTGAACTTCTGTACAAAATTGTTACTTTTACTTTCAATGATGGAATAAGAAAATAACAATGGTTTCTCTTCAAGGAACAAGCAAAGGGATTGAACCAAAAACATATTTGAAAGGTAAGAATAAATCAAACCAAAGTGCAAGACAAACTGTAATAATAGGTGACTGACTGTAAATTTTTTCTTGTTTTCAAAACCAATAGTGTGACTACCCCAACTTTGTATCCTTCAAATCCAAGAGGGCGTGTTGGGCTCTCATCAAAGTGGAAACAAGTCCACCCGTAGATCTGCAAGTCAAACCCCAAGTTCCCGGTGCTCAACAAGGAGGATGCGAACGTCATGAAACCCCCAATGGTCTCCACTCCCCGTAGCATCCAAGGAAACTCTTTTTTAATGGAAGAGAACAATAAAAAAAATGAATGCCTATTATTAAGCTTACTCAACCACCCGTTGTATCTTAGAAGACCCCAGAGGGTGATGACTGAGTAGAGGAGGAGGGGATAAATAAGAATGTTAATTTCCAACTTTAATAATGAAATACATAATTTAAATTGTAGAAATTAATTCAGAAACAGACAGTTCGCATGTAATAGTTCAGAGAGCAGCGATTGGGCCACTCAGACAGACAAACCAAAAGTAAAATGGCTCAAAAACAGACATGTTGCTTCTAATTGTTGGATAGCAGTGACTAGGTCACATAAATAGGACACACAGTAGTGACTGGGTCGCTTTTGCTACAAAAAAATGTGACTGGGTCCTAGGAGGCAAGTCGCGAACTGGGTTACGGGTTTCAGCCCGAAAGCAGTGTCTGGGGCTGAAACTGAATAAATTTTAAAAGGTAAGCCGACAGGGGCTGACAGGGACAAGCACGAATTCCGTACAGACTTGGATCGACCTCATGGTGGTCCGATTAGGGACAACTGTGGAGAAAAATAACAAAAATACCTGTAAAACAAGGGATCCAATGGGATCAACTAGTATGGTCACCAAAAATGTAGTTGGGTTTTCACCCTTGCTATGTGAAAAAGAACCTCCCTTCCATCAAAGGGACATAAGGGTAGATTTCAATGGAATAGGAGCTACAATAAACAAATCACATTAGTAACATAAAATAAATAAATAATGACGACTATGTTAAAACTTGAAATAAAAGCAAGAAAACTATACCCTTATTTGAAAATGCGCCATCGTGCCCTGATCTTTGGATATGGGTCACCTCTCCACAAGTTGGATGGTACAGAATATGCCTCAACATACAGGATGGGAGATAGTGTGGCTATGAAATGATGTTTGGATGGGGTGAGTATTTTGGGAAGAGTGGGTTCTCAACATACCCACTAATTTGAATAATGAAAAAAGGGCATAAGAATATTGTTTATGGGGACCTCCACCCTATTTTTATAATGATTTTTTGGCCTTGTATATCTTTTAGGGTTTTGGAACCCTATTTAGGGTTTTTAGCCCCTTTTCTATGTTTTAGCTCTTTTTGGGGTTTTAAGCACTTTTTGGGGTTTTTGAGCTTTTTGAGAGAGAATAAGGGTAAACCATAGGTTTGGAGGTCAAAATGAGGGGGAAATGATAGGGAAATGATGTATGTATATATTTTAGTCTATGTAGGGCTAGTTGAGCAATTTTTTGCGTTAACATGGTCATGGACTTATAATTCATTGTTCTTGAATCCTTTCAAGAACTCTACTGAACATTTTTCCTCAACATAAGAAAATATTATACAATGACTATTACACCTTTAAACTTAAGAATCATCCAAGATTATTACATATAGATTCCTTCTGAATATAAGCACCATGCAATTTTCTACATATCAGGAGGTTAATTAACTAGTTCCACTAATTTTTCGTAAGCTATCAAATTTTACTTCTCCCTCTCGATATCTAGGATGTGAGAATCATAATTTGAGTCCTCCATCATGGTAGGCTCATATAACTATATGTCTAACACATATATGAATATAAATAGGATAAATAAATTAACTTAAGGAGCCTTCACATCTGTCAGATTAGTATTAGGGATTCTATTCTGACTTCTACACAAGAATCATAGGAACCTCCCGGACTATTCTCTTTCCATATCAGCCATCGAAATGACTCCATATCCATGTCATTATTTCTTGTAGATCATGGAATATGATTTTTTTTCTACAAAACAAACATATTCTAATGGTTAGAACAATTTAATACTTCAGGAATTTTATACACATTAATACTTTCAATATACTGATAATGATTTACACAATTATGTACATATATTAACCAATTGTTTTAACATAACCCATTGTAATGTCATGTACCAATATGCAACCCTATATTAGTCTTATATTAGTTCCATATTAATCCTATATTAGTTCTATAAAATAATTTTATGCAGTTGTATGTTCATAACTCATGAACAATCATGCAGTCTTAAATTCATATGAAATTTTCATTGCTTTGTATTAATTTCTCATGAAACGTTTATGGAACCCAAAATTCATAAATATTTATAAATATCATATATTTCATGATATTCACCATTTGGAAATAATACAAAGACAACATGATATATGGTTATCATGTTATACCATAACACAATTCCTAATCTCGAGAATGTAGAGCTTTGTATGATAGTATTGAAGCATATTCAAAAACATATATATATCTAAAGAGAATATAATAAAAAAAATACAAGTACTTATATTTTAGTGTTTTACATGCTCCATCTTAATCTCTGCTTCCTTGTGGAGATTATTGGAGTACATCGGTCTTGATCTCCTTGCAAATTTGAGTGCATGCAGGAGGTAGCGGCTCTCTGCATGGGGAAACTAGATCCCTTGTAACCTGGAGCAAATGCTCTTATTAAGGAAAAAATTCTTCCAACGATCATCATCAACTTATTTTGTTGAGTTATTAACTCTAAGATCATCTCATTACACAAAATATCCATTGAATAAGAATAATATCCAATCCACAAATCCTTGGGTTGTTCAACCAATTCGTCCATATTGAAAAGACATCCATAACATGGATTTTGAAAACTTCACCTTAAAATACCTAATCATATCTCCGAAACCATTTTGAATTTTTTAAACACACTCATGCATGAGTTAAACCAACCCATTTGGGAAGTGGGTTTTCGACGGTTTTGGTTGATTCCTCACATATTGATCAAAAACGATGCATGGAATTTGTCTCCTAGAAAGTGGCGGGAATGCTGCAAGCCAGAGTGAAACTGTCTTGCTATTGGATTCACTCTACATTGGATGAAGGGTCCTCAATGATTGTGGATACATAGTTATCCTCTGAAATGTCCAATATCATGTCCTTCCATGTGTTGAAGTTGGAAGTTCCATCGATATGGTCTTCTTGTCAAATGGAGATCGGTATCATGGCTCTTGAAATTTGCTCAACTCTTTAGGAACACATGAGCTTTAGTTTGCTGCACAAAACTAAGATTATTCACACACTATGCTCTGATACCATGTGAATGTTTGAGAAAAATATGAGATGATTAAACTTTAAAACTTTGATTAATTAATCACTGCATATAAGAATCTCATAAGACAAATCAGCCACATAAATCATTCAACCATAAGAGACACGATATACCTTAAGAAAACTCTCCAAATAGGGAGGATGAAAAACCAACAATTATTTGAGTATGACAGATAGATTTGTAGAGAATGGCTTACAAGACATAAGCATATTGTCCGATAAGAGATGTCACCCAGTAGTAGATAAGATAGGTCCAATACAACATTGTAATCAATTGTCTTGAACTTTCCATATCCTAGCATATTAATAACAATCCAAAACACCTAACATGCACAAATATATACACCCTTCCTTTCATTATTAGTTCTTAATTGAATGTTTACTGAATTCAACCGAGTCTTTAAATCTTTAACTGAATGTATGACCATAAAGTTAGGAGGCTAACTTAGTGTCTTTGGTGCTTCACATTTAGTGCACAAATTTTATTCTTAACTTCTACATGGATTTTCTTAGTTAACTAAATGTTGATCACTTAGTTAACATGATAACTTAAGTGTCTTCAGTGCTTCACTCTTATTTCCATCCATGAAAAACATTTGCATGGATCTTTTTCAGGAAAATGATATCACCCTTAGCTAAACTATCAACCAAGGCTAGTAAAATATGAGTTGTTACACTGTTTGTGCTAGGTAGATGGACTATTCTAAGATATTTTAGAAATTTGTAGGAAACACACATTGATTGCTCTCAACTCTTTGACAATCTATCCTACATTCTCTATCATTTACTCAGAAAGTATAAAGGGAAGATGCATGTTGGTCTAATCGATTATATATAAAATCATTCAACCTTATACTATATGATATAAGAGAGACATGATGTTCAAGTTAACTACTTTCTAACTCTAGAGTACAAGTCTGTTCCTAAACAAAAATGATCACAACAAAAAGAATTTTTTATTTACTTTAACAAACTGTCTAGATAATGAAGAAACGAGGGTAACTATGAAATAAAAAATCAATAAATTCTAATAGTCTTATGCTCACTAGCCTAAACAAAATTAAAGCTTTAACGTCAATATATAAGTTCTAGTCATAAGCATTCATCTTTAACTGAAAATCAAAATACGCATCACTGCTGAGACAAATCCTTCAAACATGGCTCTGTTATTCTTTAGTTCAAACTAATGGAAAAAACATTTTAGTTAGTAAATGTTGCTCACAATATAATCCATGACTTAACAATATTCCTAATCTACCTAAGCGCTTAATCAAATTTAACCTAATACATTTGAGAAAAGAAATCTTTAAATATACAAACACTAATTTTCTAGTGAGGGTTCTAGGTTAAATTCAAAGCATTCTTATGATCTACCTAAATTAAAAAGTAGGCATTCTAGACTACCCTACTCTACTTTATTTACAGGTCTAGGATCTTAACATGAATTTATCAATTTATGTGAAAGGAAACAAACTGAAAACTTAACGCAAACTAACCATAAATAAATACCAAGCTATATATGACATGAATCTTACAACGCTACTTTTTAATATATTCGAAACTATCCTACTCTGTTTAACTTCTAGAATCTTCAATAAAACACACAGAACATCAATGACCAATCAATGTATGAACTTAAATCCTTACACCAAATGACAAGATGCACAAACAAGAGATCAACATCGTGTAAAGGTGGGCCCCCCTCTAGATGTTGCTCCAGATAGTAAGTAAAATCTTATAACGGTATTTTAATGATTAACTGAAAAGGAGTTTCATAGAAATGAGTTTGATCTTTGTGTGTCTTCTAATACCACTGTCAAGTATATATATAGGTTGTTGGGCCCATAGATGACCCCTTTTTGACCAAATTTACCTAACCCTTTTTGCCTTATCTTACTCCATTATATGCACCAAACAGATGTTTTCTTTCACTTGATCCCTCAATCCATACAGGTATGGTTAATTATTGTTTTATCTTATTAATACTTACGATTGTTGTATTTAGGACTCTATATCTTGGATTATGCTAACATATGGTGATTTTATAAAGATAGTTCAAGATGTAAAGGATACAGGTGTAGCAGGATGAATGAGTCAAGGGAGAGATGGACATTCATTGTTAAGTTGATCGCCACCGATTCCATCTCTATACAAGGGATGCAGTCAAAGGTTACTATTCCATGCAAGCTATACAAGGGTGGATGCAACAGACTTGGCTACAATAGAATCGGATGCAATAATGTGCCATTGCTCGAGGGTAGCTACAACCGATGGAGCATGTTCTAGATTGATCCTGTTATCTCATTGTTGGGTCAAGTAATAGACTTCCTATATTTTCTGCTTCTATCTTGCCCATAGTTGTAACATTGTATCGTAAATGGGGCAGCCTGAAGATCATAGATCTTCATGGCTACCTAATATCAGTGGGTAGAATTTACAATTGTGAATGTATAAATATTGGAAACTATTCCAAGCTAGGAGCTTGAAAATTATTAATCTTATTATATAATCCGTGACAGCAATTGTTTCATCCTACCGTTTAATACAAGGAGTGTGATTCTTCAGATCTCGGCGTTTAACTTGTGTTAGCTTTCAACGTCTCCGTTCGAAGGATGGGCCCGCCCTCCTGCAGAGATTGCTGAGCTAATTAGGCATTTAATTTATTCTATTGTGTTGTGTGAATTTTGTGGTAATTACATTCTTTTACTGTAGCTGCAACAGTAATGAACTTATTGTGTGTTTCCTTGAATGATGTGTATTAACATTTCCTATAAGCTGCAGTGGTGTGGTGTGACAGTTGACTATGTAGGTTACTTTCCATTTATGCAATTATGTGGTAGTTGTAACAATCAGGCTCATCCCCATTTTCTTTCCATTTACTTGTCTTCATTGGATTGTGTTAATGTAGTCATATTGCAGTCATACCTGTTGGTTCAATTCCTGTATTCTCAATTCTTAAATTAAAGATTGAAGTAGCTAGTTTTGATGAATCTTTATGTAGACTAGTAAATTAGGATTAAATTTCTGCAAAAGTAAGTCTAGATGGTTATTTCCTGTTCTGTCCATTACTAGATTAGAGTTGTAGGAAGGTCATTATAATTCTGAATTCTTAGGTAGATGATTTCAATTAGAATAATGATGGGAAGAGTTTGACTGAACAGATAAGTAGGGAAATTTGTTGAGAGTATCAACTACATAGTGTTTACGCATATACAGTGCAAATTATCTTTGAAATAAGGCATCCCTGGGTTGACAATTTATATTGAGCCTTCTGCATGTTATGTTTTAATTAACTAGCATATAGAGGTCCCAACATTTTGGTGCCATTTTCGGGGAAGCTAATTTTTAGACACCATAGTAGTTGCATCCATTCATTTTTATTCAGTTTTTAAGTTTTCATGTTTTGCGTTGCATGAATACGAGAAGGGTACAGTGTGGCATTCCTATAACCCCCAGAACCCCATCGAATACTAACATTGCAGGTGGTCGAGGTCATGGACGAAATCCAACATTGGGAAGAAGGACATTCATTGACGATCTGGTTGATAGGACCATTTCTTCTACCGGAGCTCCCCATCAGGAATCATCTGTCAAAAGGAGACTGATTACTCCTGGAGTGGAAGCATCAATTTCCATAGTGGAGAACATAGAAGAAGCTGCAACACCCTTAGGTGTCCCTGTGGAGGAAGACAAATTTAGTACTACGGGATCAACTGACCAAGACTTGGTATATCACATTAACATGAAGGTGGTGACAAAAGAAAAGTGGACACAGTTCCATCAAGAATTAAACGATCCGTGGAAGCACAGAGAGGAGAGAGCAAAAGAAGACATGAATAACAGACACGATCCAGAAGATAATGAAGAGGTGATGGGAGAAAATCATCATAATGAGGGTGATCCCCTGCCTGAGGGGACTGTTGCCACACTACAGTTCCCAATTCAACATCCATAGGGAATAGCCCCCATGAAAAATATATCACCATGAGTTTTACCTTTTTTTCATGGAAAATCCATAGAGGACCCAGACAAATTTCTTTTTGAATTTGATATCCTCTGTCGCAGCTATGATTACACTTCCAGTGAGCAAAAGTTGAAACTTTTCCCTGTTACTTTGAAGGATAATGCATTACGCTGGTTCATGAGCCTGGCTGGTGGAACTGTCACCACCTGGGACCGAATGAAATAGATATTCCTAGAAAAATATCAGTAGTACTGCAATACCAAGGATAAAAGAGAAGAACTATTCAAGATGGTACAAAGGGACGAAGAAAGATTGGAATATTTTGTTAAGAGGTTGTTGTACAATGTGCAAAGAGTTGGACAAACTAATATGGGGTTAGCTGTGCTCAAGATAATCCTACTTCGTGGGATTAGGGAATACTTCTTAGACACGTTGAACTTGTTAGGAAAGGGGTAAATCTCAAAGGAATCCTTTGAAAAGATTGTTGAATTATGCAGGAGGTATTCCAAAGGATCTTCCAGGAACAACAAATGGGACAAACAGGATAAACTAGAACGAGAGGTCTTCGACAGAACACATAAGTCATCTAATGGAGGAGCCACTTGGGAAAAAATAGGTAACCTCCTCAAGAATTTCAAGACCAAAATGATGAGCTCCATCTCCTCAGAAATAGATGTCCTGAGGGTAGAGCAGAAACAAGTAGTAGAAGATATAACACTCGGTGTATTCTGCCCTAAATAAAGGAAGAAACATCCCCTGAAAGAGTTCCCACTCAACAAAGTAGAAGTGTGTCAGCTTTGTGAGCTGAACCATGATACAAAGGAATGCCCTTCACTACCTCAAGTGAAGGCAGTTCTGCAAGCATCAACTCCAGATGTGGAACCAACCTACTTCATTGCCCAAAAAAAGCCTTGGAAGCCTCGAAATCAAGGTATGACTCCATACTCATTTCCATTTTCAAATAACATGAATAATTGGAATAATATGCGTCACATGAATACATAATTCCCTTCATCTTATTCCAACCATAAAAGGTATCCTTCTCAACCTCCGATGCAAAATTTTAACTCCTAGAACTATTGGACATAGTCACCAAACCAACAAAATTCTCGGTCTCCTGGGTGGAGTAACTTCCATCTAGGAAACTAGTTTCCCCATAATCAACCTCCTCAATAGTTTCCACATCAACAATACCCTTCACAACAGTATCCTCATCCATACCAGCAGTACCAACAGCCACAACTGCAACTTCAGAACAATGTTGTACCTCACATGCCTATACGTCCTCAAATTCCTACTCAACCTAACCCCAACCCAAAAAATAAAGCAGTCCACCAGTTTGAGACTTCCAACATGCCCAATTATTCCATTACTCCCGTCTCCTATAATGATATACACATACGATCAAGGATATTAGTAGAAACTTTAGTCATCAAGGATGTTCCATTCTCTGTTTTTGAAGAGAGGATGAATCATCGGTACTCATCCAATGCAGCGATTCCCATTATTGAGGATGCTAAAAGTCCTACCGAGACACCAGCTGAAACGCAAAGGGGATTAGAAACTAAGACATAACCTACACAGTCGTTTAGAGAACTGCCATACCTTGAAAGACTAACATTATAGAAAGCAGTGGAACAACCTCAATTTAACCTCTTAGGAGAGTTAAAAAACCTCTACGTCAAAATTGCATTGTTGCAGGCCCTTCATGATGTGCCTATATACGCCAAAACTGTCCGGGATCTATGTGTAAGAAAACTAGGTAGAAAATATAAGGATCCTCCCACTGTCCATTTCATAAGGAAACTATCCGAACTGATAATGGGAAAAACCCTTCTGGCCAAATACGATGATCCTAGGAACCCCATTGTCACCGTGCGAATTGGGAACATGCAAATACTGAATGTGCTCGTAGATTTAGGTGCAACCATTAATGCCATGACCATAGAAACTATACAAAAACTTGGGCTCACTAATCTCATGCCAACCCCTACCATTCTAGAACTCATTGATAGGTCCACCATCAAACCTGAGGTAATCTTGGATGACCTCGTAGTATCAGTTGACTCATGGGAATACCCTACTGACTTCTTGGTTTTGCAGCTTAAGCCGCAGCTAGGGGGACACCCGCTTATCCTAGGAAGACCCTAGCTAGCCACAGCAGATGCCTACATCAACTATCGGTCATGGTCGATGACCATTTTAGATGGAACCAAAACGAAAAACCTCACCTTGTATCCTCCAGTGCAGCCGTGTCTAGAAGCTAAAACTCCATTATGGATGGATCTAGAGGAAGAGGAGGGCGTTCATACATTGTTAATGATAGGGAAGGCCTTGAATTTCAAACATGAAACAGAAGATGATGCCATCAATAATTTCATTAGTTAACCCACTTCTGTCAATAAACAAATTTATCAGATCCTAAATAGTACTTTAGGTGAAGAAGAACAAGAAAATCTCACAGAGGAGACATTAGTCAGTGATACTCACATAGTGCCAGTGTTGGAAAGTTTGAAAAGTGTTCCAGTCGAGATAGAGCCTGGAAAACGTTGAATATCAACCCCAATCTTGCTCCTGATGAATAGGAACATCTAATCACTCTCTTAAAAAAACATAAGAGGGCATTCTGCTGGGAGTACACAGATATGAAGGGTATCTCTTCTAATTTGTGCACTCACCGTATTTACATCAAAAGTGACTCCTGGCCTATGTGCCAGCCACAACGAAGAATGAATCCCAACCTTAGGGACATAGTGAAAGAGGAAATTCAGAGACTCTTGGAAGCAGAATTTATATACTCGATCTCAAACAGTGAGTGGGTTTCTCCACTCGTGATAGTACCCAAGAATAATGGGAAGTGGAGAGTTTGCATAGATTATAGAGAATTAAAGAAGGAAACTCAGAAAGACCACTTCCCCTTGAATTTCATTGATCAAGTACTGGACACCCTGTCTGGGAAGAAATTCTTCTCCTTTTTGGATGGGTTTAGTGGGTACAATCAAATTCAGATTGCTCCAGAAGACCCAGAAAAAACCACTTTCACCTGTCCCTGGGGTACTTTTGCATACAGAGTACTCCCCTTCAGTTTGTGTAATGCACCTACCAGTTTTTAGAGATCTGTGATTGGCATCTTTTCGGAGATGGTTAATTACAGTATGGATATTTTCATGGATGATTTTACTCCTTATGGTAGTGACTTTGAAGAGGCACTAAAATTTTTATAAAAGGTATTAACACACTGTGAGCAAACCCAGCTAACCTTGAGCACTGAAAAGTGCCACATGATGATGAGCGAGGGTGTAGTTCTAGGGCACTTTATCTCTGCTGATGGAATCTAGGTAGATGCCTCCAAAATCAGGGTAATTGAAAATATACCCACTCGTGGAACATAGAAAGAGGTACGTAGCTTCTTAGGGTATGCTGGTTATTATAGAATATTGATAGAAAACTTTTCCAAACTTGCTTCTCCTTTGTTTTCTTTGTTAATGAAGGATGTACAATTTATTTGGAATGATGCATGCCATACAACATTTATTGAACTTCAGGAGAAGTTGTCTACAACTCTCATCTTAAGGGGGCCCAATTGGGCCCTGCCTTTTCACATTTCTTCAGATGCCTCTAACACTACCATTGGAGCAGTATTAGGACAATAGGATGGTCAAGCACCTTATGCAGTTTATTATATTAACAAAAACTTGGCCCCTGCTGAACTTAATTATACTATTACAGAGAAGGATTTTTAGCCATTGTCTACTCCATTAACAAATTTAGACACTACATCACTGGATATCCCACCTTTGTACACATTGGCCACTCATCCATTAAGTATCTAATGAATAAACTTGTTACAAATGCTAGGATAACTAGATGGATGTTATTATTACAAGAATTTGATATTACTATTATAGATAGACCTGGAAAAGAAAATGTTGTTGCTGATTTCTTATCTCATTTTACTAACAGTGATGATAATCTGCATGTTGAGGACTCTTTTCCAGATGAACACTTATTTGCAGTTTCATCTCATTTCCCTTGGTATGTAGATGTCGCTAACTACTTGGCTAAAGGGAATCTTTCGACACATTTGTCAAAAAATGAGAAGAGGAAAATTATTCAACAAAGTGCTAGGTATTGTTGGATAGGTGGTCATCTCTTCTACATTGGCCCTGATCTTGAGATCAGAAGATGTGTAAGAGAAGATGAAATCTTCCATATTCTGAAGGCCTTCCATGACAAGCCATGTTGAGGACATTTTGCAGATAGGAGGACAGGTCATAAGGTGGTGAGAATGGGCTATTATTGGCCAACAATTTTCAAGGATGCAAAAAAGTATGTCCAGTCTCGTGACAGCTGCAAGAGGATGGGCCAGCCTAACAGATTGGATCAAATGCCTCTTCAACCATAGTTGGTGGTTGAAACTTTTGATAGATGGGCCTTAGATTTTGTTGGCCCTATCAACCCTCATTCCAAGAAGAAATCCTACATCTTAGTTTGTATCGACTACATGAAAAAATGGGTAGAAGCTGTGGATTTGGTGAAAGCCAATATCTAGGCTGTAATCGATTTCTTGTATGGAGAAATATTTACTCATTTTGGAGTACCCAAGGAAGTGGTTACAGATGGAGCACCTCAGTTTGTGTCACATAAATTTGAAGCTTTGCTACAAAAGTACCATATCCAAACCGGATATCTTCGCCATACCATCCCTAGGACAATGGCCAGGTGGAAAGCACTAACAAATTTATTGAGTCTATCCTTACCAAAACAGTTAGGATCCATCTTAGAGACTGGGCTGATAGACTTTTGGAAGCATTGTGCGCATATCGTACTACTTAGCGCAATACTTTAGGTTTCTCTCCTTATGAATTGGTGTATGGAAAAAGCGTCGTCTTCCCCATCAAATTCAAAATCAAGACCTTGAAGACAGCTATGGAGGTAAACTTAGATGTGACTGTATCCCAGAGGAGTATATTTAATCAATTGAATGAACTTGATGAGAAACATTTAGCTGCTATGGATCAGATAGTATTAATTCAGCAATAGAGATCCAACTGGCACAATCAATTCATAAAAAAGAAAGTCTTATGCGAAGGAGACTAGGAATTATTATACTATTCGAGATTCAAAAGGGACTTCCAAGGTAAGTTACATACAAGATGGTTGGGTCCATATCTGATAGATAGAGTATTTGACAATGCTAAGTCCACCTGGTCACCATTGATGAGAATCACGCACCATTATTTGCTAATGGTCAAAGGCTGCGACTGTACCACAATCCCATTTCGAAGGATGCGTTCACTTCATAGATTGCAGATGATATAGAATACTAGTTAGATCAAGGGAAGGAATCTTTTTCTACCCCTGTCAATATTTAGACAATCACTGTGATTCCCACACAAATTTTTGTAGATAAATAAATTGATCTTTTTGTTTTTAATTTTCCTTTGCGCTTGATCTATTTTTTTTAAATAATATGTGCAGGGATGTACTTGAGGAGAAATGGTCATGATCAGGCCTAGCAACAGTGGGCAGCCTTTTGCAACTTCCTGCTTCACAAGGAAACTCCTTGAAGAAAAATAAACAATGAACAGTCAGTCACAGCTTCAATTCCTATAAAAAATTGCCTTTTTTTCTTCGTTTCGTGCAGCTGCAACACCATAAAATCTTACCTATTTTTCTGTTTATTTGTAGCTACAACACCGTAAAAAACATCCTTTTTCATTTATTCACATCTGCAACACCGTACAAATTGCCCTTTTTCTGTTCCGCGAAGCTTCAACACTGTAAAACTTTACCTATTTTTCCATTTATTTGCAGCTGCAACACCATAAAATAATGATCTTTTCCTGTTCCGTGTAGTTGCAACTCTTTAAAATATCGGCCATGTTTTCGTCTTGCGTAGCTATGACTCCATTTGAATTTTTCCCATTTTTACCTTTTCTGGTGGCTGCGACTCCGCCAAACTGGTTAATTTTTCTATGGATCACGGATGCGACTCCACCAAACTGGCTAATTTTAAGTTTTCTATGGCTCGCGGCTGTGACTCCCTCAATATTGGCAGATATTTCTACAATTTTGTGGTTGCGACTCCACCAAATCTGGCCAGAATTCCGCTGCCGGTAATTCTGACTTACTTCACAACTTTCATTATGTTCTCGTCAGGATTGACAAGATGGTTTTTGGTCCGTCAGGAGAAAATATCACGACAACACGCCTGCAATAATCTTTAAATTTAAATGGCTGTGTTTCACACGCTTTATTATTCTCAAAGGTCACGGTTCATAGCATATTTACGAAGGTATGGTTATGATTTTCTACTTGATTAAGCGTTAACTAGATTTGACAGAATTAATCATTCCTACCTTTTTAAGCCCATCATTACACCCGCATACCGTTAACTATCAACTTGCATGAATTAATGTCTATTCAAGCTTATCCTATAACCACCACCCTTTCCTAATTTGGGACAAATTTTACCAAGCATTCCATGCTCACGACTGTCTTAACTTTTCGAATTTACCCAACTACAATCTCAGTTGTTCACACATACTCTTTTCTTTAACCTCCATTGTTGATACATGCAATTTTTTGGGCTGATAAAGAATCTAGAAGGAAAACGAACATGGGTATCCCAGCTTGGCACGTACCTCCAAATATGCGAGAATTGAGATAAAATGCTGAAGTTTTCGCTATTTTTGAAGTTGCGGGATGGAATGAATTTTTCCAACACCTGGATGGGTTCCATCGAGAGATAGCTCTACAATTTGCTTTAAATCTTACAGAAACCCACTCAGAGGTTAGGAGGTTACATATAGAAGTCTTTGAAGTGATAGTGGTTGAAGTCACCATCCTTCCTCAGGTAGGAAAATCCTGGTTTGGCTGAAGAACTCCCAATTCTACCGTAGTACAGGATTTTTTGATAGAGGGGGAGCAAATTCATCCGCTTAGGCAAGGGACATCATTACAATCACTGTCTTGGCCGTGGGATTAAGTAGCAGTATTCCTCAAAAAGTATATCACCTACGAAGGTAGGTATCATACTGTCTATTATTCTGAACTTCCTCTATTGTCTCATTTACACCATAGGGCCTTACTTAATATTCCATTTTATCTATTTAAATACCTACACCATATGGTGGGGTTTGTCAAAACAACCAAGCATCCAAACTCCTGTCTTACCCATCACAGCCTAATCAAATTAATAATCTTAAGGGCCTTAGCTCAGAGGATCCAAACCTGGGAATAGTTCATAGGTCAAACTCAAATAAACCAGGAACTTGTCCTTTTGGTTGGTGTTCCAATAGAAGAAGAAGTGGAAGTACCTGTACTCTTGGGGGATGTTCAAATCCGAGAGGAGCATGAAAATGTATAGTTGGGGGGAGATGAAGAAAAATAGGAGGACCAAAGTCCCTCCAAATTAGTTGGGGGGGGAGATGAGACTGGATTGGATGATTAGTCAGATGACCAAGCAGAGGAATTGGAGGAAAATGTAAGAGAAAACCCTGTGGAAAGATTAAATAATGTGGGAGCTCTGGTAGCAGAGGATGAAGCTGGAGAAACATTATTGCTGCGACAGATGAAGCCGAGGTTGTTAGAGCCATGATAACAGAAGAAAATGCAGACATATTGACCATTGAATCTTCCCCTGAATGGGGGGAACTCTAATTCAAGAAAAAAAGGAGGATGTTGAGATATGAGATATCCCTTCCACATCAGCTACAAATCTAGAGATTCCTGCACCATGAAAGAAAAGAAGAAGATCAAAAGAAGAGGTGTAGGAACCATTGCTGATAAGAAGAAAAAGAACCAGGTCGCTTAAAGCAGCTAAAACAACACAGGAAACATGGGAAAACCTAGAAGCACAGATTGAATTCCCCATTTTGAGACCCGAAGCAAATGATGCCCCACAGGAACTAGTTGCAGAGGAACCTCAAATCGAGGGAATTTTGCACAAAAATGGTCTACTGAAGGAAGAAGTATAGAAGATTTGAAGAGAACTAGAAAACTGGAAGGAGTCATGCAGGAAGCAGGTAGAAAGGAAGATGCACACACTGGTTTAAGCTACATACCAATTAGAAGGATCACCTCCTGCTGAGGATGGCGAGGAGGTAGAGAGATTGGTTTGCCTTGTGTGTGGGGATATCTTTAACCAGTTAGGTTACAAATTCATAGTTTGTGCCTTTGTGACACAATTACCCATACCAATAGCTGTGGAAGAACAAGAACAAGAAGCACCTAAGGTGGAAGTGAGGGATGCAGAAGAAATGGAAATAGAAATGATCCTTGGTATAGAAAATGGGGAAAATGAACGATTACAATCACAACTGGCAGAAGAAATAGAAGGGCTCATAGGACAATCTGATAGGAAGGATAGTGAATCCCCCCAAGAGAAACCTCAGTAAATGGGAGTAGTAGATAGACAGGGTATTGATACACAAGAACCAGCATCCTCAAACATTCTTGTTGAAGTTGCCACCCAAATTAGGGTAGATGAACCAGAGACTGAAAATATTCCTGATCTTAACAAAGAAGTCTATGTTGTGACTCCTGAACCATCTCAGGGCACATAATTAATAGAGATAGAACCTCAAAAATAGGATAATGATGAAGTTGACTAGGATGTTGTCACACAAGAACCAACATCTTCAAAAATTTCTGTTGTGACTCTCATGCAACAAGAAGAAATCAATCCCGAGGTGGACATAATTCTTGATGTGGATGAACAAATGAAATCATAGTCCTCGGGGGATAATGAAATTCTCAAAGAACAACTTCATATTGTAGAGGACATGGAAGTAACTCAAGAACAACCCCAGCAGCATGAAGAAATAGAAGGGCATGGCTCTGATACACAAGAACTAGTAGCATTGCATCTCCTTGTCAAAGCTGCAGCTGAAAATCAGGAAGATGTGGAGATTGAAATTCAGGAAGAGGTTGTCACACAAGAACCAACACCTTGACTACTGAGGTTGCTAGAGGATAATTTCAAGAAGAGGGTGCTATTACACAAGAATCAACATCCCCAAAGGTTATTTTAGAGGAACCTATACAAGTTGAGGTTGATACAGGAGAATTTCAAGGATATGATGCTATTACACAAGAACCAGCATCCCCAGAAGTTATTGTAGGAGTACCCATACAGGCAGTGCAGAATGTTCAAGCTGAAGCATCAGGTGGCAAGGTATGGACTCAACTTGATTCCATACCTTGAATGGATTCTGATAATGAAGATCATGCTGAAGTTGAATGGATCCAGAGGCTGACCAAAGAGCTCTCACTCCTAAGAATAGAAGTGAGGAAGTGGAAGATTCAGGTGGATAGGTATCAAGAAGGAATGGTTCCCCTTGCTAAACATAGGAATACCATCAAGGAATTGAGGGAAAGATGGGCATAAGAACTAATGTTCCAGAAATTTCACTGGGAAGAGATATAGAAAGAACTAAAGGAGCTTAAAAAGTTCAAATCCATGCAGGTGGAGAAAGAATAGCTATACACTCTCTCCCAGGAACTGTTAAGTACGAGAGCACCATCCTCCTCTTACCCCATGTTCTTATTTGAACAGTTCATTTGGTTTAAACTGAACGCTGTAAAGGAAGGGAGACCTTATGAAATAAAAACCTCAGATAAATTTATGGAAACATTTCTGGAAAGCGATTTTGTTGAGCAGAACTTTCTTTGTGAGATTTATTTACATGAGCTGGCTTGTCCCTTGGACTGCCAGTCGAATCCTACCCCTTTCTTAGGTGATGTTCAACTGAGGGATTTTTCCTCCTTTGTTAGCAATCATGTTCAGTGGGAAATATCCTCCCAAATGTTTTCTCATAACGAGTCCCACTCTAACCTTTGGGTTCAAAGTGAACCTCAATCCCCTCATCTTCTCCTTGCTCAACAAAAACGTAGGCTCACATGTCCCATGAAAACTCAGCAGATGGTGGAACTTCAAGAAAACATTATCTCTACTTGTGTCAGCCAGATTTCCAAGCATTAGCAACTGGATTTGGAAGGAAGCCATCATAGATGGCAGGCTGCCTCTTCAACCTTGAAGAATAGAGACCCCTACTGTTACAGGAATTTTAAACATGCACTTTCCAGGGTTGAGGGATATTTGGGTTGTATAAAGGAATGTGGAGTTAATTGGATGGGACTCAAATTCAAATTCCCTCTTATCTAGTGGCCAACAAAACCATACAGGGAATATTTTTCATTGACAAAGGTAGAAGAGAAGAGGTGTTGGAGATATTGGGTTGTCTATAATGGATTTTTGGAAGAACAGGGATCACCTGAACTCCCTTATAACTTTTCCTCTCTTCATGAACGAAGCACAATTCTAGATTCAAATTTAGATTAATGGAGGTTGTTTCATGGGGACATGCAACATGACAGTTGGGGGAATATGTTGGGCCAAGAAATGACCCTTTTTTGACCACATTTACCTACCCCTTTTTTGCCTTATCTTACTCCATTATATGCACGAAACATACGTTTTCCTTCACTTGATCCCTCAATCCATATAGTTGTGGTTAATTATTGTTTTATCTTATTAATACTTATGATTGTTGTAATAAGGACTCTATATCTTGGATTATGCTAACATATGGTGATTTTGAAAATATAGTTTGAGATGTAAAGGATACAGGTGTAGTAGGCTGAACGAGTCAAGAGAGAGATGGGAATTCATTGTTAAGTTGATCACCACCAATTCCATCTCTGTACAAGGGACATAGTCAAAGGTTACTATTCCATGCAAGCTGTACAAGGGTGGCAGCAACAGACTTGGATGCAATAGACTCAGATGCAATAACACGTCGCTGCTCAAGGGTAGCTACAACCAATGGAGCATCTTCTAGATTGATCCTGTTATCTCATTGCTGGCTTGAGTAACATACTTCCTATATTTTCTGCTTCTATCTTTCTCATAACTGTAACAATGTATCATAAATGGGGCAGCTTGAAAATCAGAGTTCTTCATGGCTTCCTGATATCATTGTGTAGAAATTACAATTGTGAATGTATAAATATTGGAAACTATTTCGAGCCACGGGTTGGAAAATTATTAATCTTATTGTATAAGTTGTGATAGAAACTGTTTCATCCTACCATTTAATACAAGGAGTGTGATTCTTCAGATCTTGGCATTTAACTTGTGTTAGCTTCTGGCGTCTCTGTTCAAAGGCTAGGCCCACCTTCCTGCAGAGATTGCCGAGTTAATTAGGCATTTAAGTTATTTTGTTTTGTGGTGTGAATTTTGTGGTAATTACATTCTTTTATAGTAGCTGCAAAAGTAATGAACTTATTGTGTGCTTCCTTGAATGATTTGTCTTTAAATTTCTTGTAAGCTGCAGAGGTGTGGTGTGACAGTCGACTGTGTAGGTTAATTTCCATTTATGCAATTGTGTTGTAGCTGTAACAGTCAGGATCATCCCCAGTTTCTTTCCATTTACTTATCTTCCTTGGATTTTGTTAATGTAGTCAGATTGCAGTCATACCTGTTGTTTCAATTCCTATATTCTCAATTCTTAAATTAAAGATTGAAGTAACTAGTTTTGATGGATCTTTATGTAGTTTGGTAAATTAGGATTTAACTTTCTGCAAAAGTAATTATAGATGGTTATTTCGTGTTCTATCCATCCCTAGATTGGAGTTGTAGGAAGGTCATTATAATTCTAAATTATTAGGGAGATGATTTCAATTAGATTAATAATGGGAAGAGTTTGACTGAACAGATAAGTAGGGAAATTTATTCAGAGTATCAGCTACTTAGTGTTGAAGCATATACAGTGCAAATTAGCTTTGAAATAAAAGACTTCCTTGGGTTGACAATTTATATTGAGCCTTCTGCATGTTATGTTTTAATTAACTAGCATATAGAGGTCCCAACATAGGTTACACCATATGGGTCGACCCTTCAAATGATCATAAATTCTAAAGAGTAACAGGAGCAACATAGGCCTTTCCTCGAGCTAACACATTGCAATCTGAATAGATTCTTCCATATATTCGGTCATGAACTTGATAGGAATATCACTGGTCCTTAACGGATCTGAATAATCGTGGATTTGGATTCTAGTCTTCACAAGAATTATATGACTAAGTCATAAATATGCCCTATTTCAATCTTTCCTTATCCCCCAAATATTTATCACTTTGTTGGTTGCACTAGTGAAGGTAGCAGATTGAGTGCAAATCTAGGTACCAGATTAAGTTGAGGAATGAGTACCTGATAGTGAAAGAAACCTTCAACATAAATAATTTATTAGTAAATACAATCTCTCAAACTTATATTAAAAATGAACAATCAAAATGAAATAAATGATAAGATTGTACTTGATTATGAATCTTCATTGAACATCCTTTAAACTCATGTAGATGATGTCTAATGACAATAAATAAGAGAAAATGCATATAAAAGACATAAATTCTGGAGAAAATATGTAGATAAAACATGGGAAAATGGAGGGACATCATCTCCCCCACACCAAAGATATTTCATGTCCCATTTCAAGGAAGTAAAAATGCAAAAATGATAACACCACCCACTCAAATTCCCGAGGAATCAACCAGCACCTGCACCTGTGGAGAAGAAGGAACAAGTTTTGGTTGGATGCTCTTGAGTTCTTCTAACAATTGCTCTTTCTTTTTCAACTGTTTCCTCAAACTTATTTTATATCCGGTCATGTCATCAACTAATTTTTGTAAGGAATTAACCTCAACTTTTAGAACTTCATTCTCCTTCTTAAGATGTTGTTTAAGGAGAGCATATTCTTGGACTTCCCCAGTTAGCTGTATGTTCCTCTTTTGAAAATAATCATTTGTTGATAGCTCAAAAGGAAGGACAAAGGGATTTTGAGCTGGATTCGTAGTTGTTGGTGTTCCCAAAGCAGTGAAGGCAGATTGTATAGGAAATGAGGATTCATTACCAGAGTGCAATGTGGACAAAGGGGATGAGGACATGCGTTGCGACGCAGTAGATGGAGGAAGGTCTTTTCGTGATGGAGGGGTATATGAGAAAAACTGGATAGGGTTGGAATCAAATAAGGTTCCTTCAATATTTCCGTGGACCATATTCTTGTCATCCGTGATGCGACTAAATCATCAGGAAGGTTTACTATTATTCCCCTTCGACACTTTTACACATTTTCGTTGTATTTTGGTAGAAAAAGGAAGACCCCCATCAAGCTTCTATTTTCATTTGAGATCGAGCTTTGTTTCCTATAACTAAATTTTGGTTTTTCCCTTACGGATATGAATATCAACACAGGATTCTAGTGTTTTATCCAGATTATCATTTGCATGTACAAATTTCAATTGAGTTAGTGGCACAAGGGAAAGAGGAGTTTCAACAAGAAAGACAACGTGAGGATTGGGAAGGATAAGGAGGAATTGCTCCCATTTCTAGTTTTTCTTCTATAACTCAACCAAAATCAAAATTTTAATACAGTCGTGTTGGTAAATATTTTGAGCAGGGTTTTCAGTGTTTTTTCTAACCTGGGAAACCATTTTACTTCACTTTTCCAAAAATAGAAGGGAAAATTTATAAGCTTTCCAAATTCAAAATGTGATAGCAATATGAAATGACAGGTTTTGAAAATGGAAAATATACCTTCACAAGTGATAATCTTGTTGATAATCATTAAGGGGTTGATGAATTCGTCTCATACCCATTTCTTAACAAACCCTTTGTCCCCTTTGACTGTTAGGAACTCGGGCTAGAAAACAGAGTCATAACTTTGTTGAGAGAGTTTGTAAATTTTGAACCATCACTCACTGGTCCGAGGTAACCCTATGGCTTGAGCGATTGACTCCTCCAAAATAGAGAAGACAAGTGGCCCAATTCATGCTCGGTTCCCATCAAACCCTGGAGCGAACTGCAACAAGACTTCATCATCATGGTCGGAAAGGGCAGTGAGAAAGGGATTCCACCCTACTTGAATAAAAATCTCTCTGCAATTCTGAAATTTTTGTAAGGCTAAGAGGTCAGAATGAGACATGGGCTCATGGCACTTGATCATGGTTTTAATATGGGGTGTCAGCACAGAATGGTTGCAAGGGTGCAAAAGAAATGGATACGAACAACTGAAAGTAAATTCCCCTTTTCTACTCTCCTGCCAATGTGGACCCATAATTACTAGGGATATAATTCTGGAAGCTTGAAGCTAATGAAATGGGAGAGTAACAAAAATTATGGTATGAGTGTTGATCCATTACTTCACCAAGACTCCTACTTCCAGGAATCAATGGCCTCTTTGAGCAACTCGTCAATATGTATAATACCACGTGGGAGACCATTTCCATCACAATTGTTTTCATAATTAAATAAAGGCATGGTCATATATTATGAATAAAACCTTAGATATTCTAATGCCTTATAATTTATGACTTATAAAAACTTAAAATGAGGTATTAAAGTATGAATAAGAAAATTATTCCCTAAATACAGAACTTTACAATTAAATGATTCAATTTTCCTCTACATTGAAATTATTTTATGATTGAACACATAAATATTTGAGCATCAAACCAGGGTTAAGATTGCATAATTTCTATTCCTTAGTTAGGCAATTCAACACAATATTTTGCCTTATCAATTTGAGAATTAATTGCAGATCATTGTCCAAATTGGAGATTTGGATATTAATCATAAAAGTAAATTTTAACTTACCTTTGTTCTTTGTTATAAATATAGTTTTGATAAGATAAATGGTCGGTTCATCAAATCTAATTTATGTAAAAGAAATGTAGGCCCGAATAATAACCTTTATAAAATAGACTTTGTATTTCATCAAGTTCAACAATTTAATCATCCCAAAGCAAATTTTTTTACCTCTGTATTTGTTCAACTAGTCACCTTATCTAGTACTCCATCCAATACCTCTTCCAATACCTCTGTTGTTAAGACTCCAAGTATCCTCAAAATTTTGTGATAGGATTAGTGATATACTAGTGATAAGGTACATAGGTCTCTTTGTCATGTACTTAACAAAAAGGTCACCAATCAGAAAACTAAAAACTCATTCAAACAATCCTCAAAAGAAATTTAATTCTTATCAACATAATTCAAAGACATATTTACTTTCCCTTTTTATACAAAAACCCAATCAATATATTTTTCTTGGTCAAGAGTTATCCTATTAAAATTCATAAAAATACCAGTCAACATGGTTCATCTTTACACAAGAATGTGCAAGTGATAAAGATAAGGTTCCCTGTCAAGTTCATTGAATCATTATTCATCTGGATACTCTAGAGGAAAAATCCTCCTATATGGTAAGGATTTGAAAGTAGAGAGTCAAAATATATTAAGGATATTATCCACTCACTATTCGATAAATATTATTAAATTTAATTTATTTGAATGCATCGTTTATCCCTAAGAGGAGTACCTTATTCATAGAAGCAAATATAAATGAAACATGCTAATAGATACTACAGTTAGGACCCATTGCTAGCGATCCTGTTTAGAACTCCAGTGGGGTAACTATAATAGACAAGAAATTTATTCCCCAGCAAGATTGCCCCATCACCAACATGTCTGTTCAGTACCCTGATGGGTTTTCTTGGTCATACCACGGGCCTCTAATTGCTGCCAGCAAATATGTTCAGCATCCCGATGGGTTAACCTCTTACATTATTTTTCCTTTAGAGGCTATTATCCCAAATTCACCTTATAAATAGGGTTTATAAATTTCTTACGCAGAGGTGAGATGGGGGAGCTACTCTAAAAGGATTCTTAGGAGTGGAATGATATTGGGTTGGAATATTTTTCTAGAATAATGCTTGTAAAGGTTTGATTGCATCAATGATTAACTCTCGTAATGATGATAATTTAATGGAAAGGATATAGTTATAGGTATTAGGGCACCAATGGATAATACGCAAAAGATGCTTTTAATCTCAAAATTTATCTTCCTATGAGTTTATTGTGGTGTCTTTAGAAAAATAATCAAAATCATTATCAGTTACTACTTGTAAAAGTACTTTCTCAGTCAAGTGTAAAACCAAATCAAAGTATTCTAGTATACTTATGGTTTCATAAGTGAAATGTATTGAGGAAAGACTAACTGATAAAAAATATGTATAAACAAGGGAACAAATATATGAAAAAAAACAGGTATCAAACATACAATAGAAATTAATATCTTGGTATAACTTGACAAGTGTCTTTGAAAAAGTCCAGTCATTCCATAAGAATGTATAAAAATAACATAACTTCCCTTTTTTCCATATTTCGATTTTCTCTTGCATATAGAAGATACCTGAAAATCTTTAGAAAACCTTAATAAAACAAAAATAAAAACACTCCTGTACATATTTAAAAATAAAATTTCAATCATCCATCATTCAGGAGGAAGGAGGTGAAGAAACTGTTTCTTCACCTGCTAACTCTAAATTAGATTGGTGTTCCAAACCTTGAATGAATTCCTGCTTGGTTATGGGTTTATGATATACCTTTAGGTGGTGCCCATTCACGACAAAAGTTACATGTTCATAATCAATTGTCCTTATTTTCATAGAACCATTATAGAAGATAGTTATGATTTCATACGGTCCCATCCATCTAGTTGTGAGATTACCTTTAAAATGCTTGAACCTTGAATCAAATAGAAAGGCCCAGTCACCTTCCTGAAATGTTTTCTACTTTAAAAACTTATCATGCCACTTAATTCTATGATTCTGAACCAAAATAGTCCTTTGAATAGAATCCTGTCTGATCTTGTCCAATTCATTCAAGCGCTTCAGCCTCTATTTCTGGTCCTCATCCAAGTTCAGTCCTAACTGTGCAAGAGTTTGGAAAATATTTACTTGGAACTCTATAGGAAGTAACACTTAGTTTCCATAAACAATTTCATATGGGTTGTGTCCTATCATATTCCTCCATGCAGTTATTTAGGCCCATAAAGCCTATGGGAGCCTATCTTCCCAGTCCTTATGGTGCATTTGTATAGTCTTGGTAAGGATGGCTTCTAGAACTTTATTTTTTGAATTTATCTGACCATTAGCTTGAGGATGATATGGAGAGGAATTGCAATGTTTAATCCCATATTGTTCTATCATTTCTTTCATATATTTCGAAATAAACAGTGCTCCATTATCAGACATAATTTCATGAGGGACGCCAAAACGAGTAAAAATGTCCTCATCAATAAATTCTATGACTGAGTTCTCAGTGGCCCTCCATGAAGCTTTTGCCTCTACCCATTTAGTCACGTAATTAGTACAAACTAGGATATATTTATTTTTTCATGACATGGGTGAGATTGTTCCAACGAAATCTAGCCCCCATTTTTCAAATGATTCGATCATTACCCGTTCTTACAGAGGAATTTCATCAAAGGTTGTAGGTATCCCCATTCATTGTAATCTATCACAAGTCCTTACATACTTTACATCATCTTTAAAGAGTGTGGGAAAATAGTAACACCTTATAGGATGTGCGTTTATTTGAGAAATGACCTCCACATGGCCCATCATGGCAGGCCTTAAGGATTTCATACATCTCATCTTCTCTTACGCACCTTCGATTGATTATATCTGGACATGTTCAGAATAGATGATTACCTACCCATGAGTAATTCTCACTTTATTGAATAATTCTTCGCTTCTCGTGTTTTGGTAAATGAACTGGTATCTTACCTGTGGCCAAATCATTTACTATATCTACAAACCATGGAATTTTAACAGTAACCGCAAACAAATGTTCGTCAGGAAAATCATCATTTACAGGAATATTTTCACCATCATGAGTAAGTCGAGAAAGAAAGTCTTCAACTAGGTTTTCTTTCCCAGGATTACCAATAATTGTAATGTTAAATTATTGTAGTAATAAAAGCCATTGTGTCACCCTACCACTAGTTATAGATTTATTCATTAAGAACCTGATAAAAGAATGATCAGTATGAACAAAAACATCATAACTAGTAATGTAATGTTTGAATTTATTAATAACATGAACTACTGCTAAGAATTCATTTTTCAGTCACCGTGTAGTTCAATTCAGATGGTGTTAAGTTTTTGCTGATAAAGTAGATGGAATAGTAATCCCGATTCTCCCTTTGCCCAAGGACCCCCCCTAAGGCAGTGTCAGATGCATTGGTATATATATGAAAAGGAGAGGACCAATTTGGTTCTCTTAGAACTGGTGCTGAAGACAATTTTGCTTTAATATTTTCAAAAGCAAGCTAACAGTACCGATCCCAACAAAAATCAACATCTTTAACCAGTAATTTAAATAATGGAGTTGCTATCTTAGTAAAGTTGGCAATAAATCTACGATAATAGCCAACATGTCCTAAAAAAATCCTAACTTCCTTTTGTGTTTTAGGGGGAGGCAGGCAGGTAATGATATTAATTTTAGCAAGGTCAACTTTAATACCCTTTGAAGAAATATGATGTCTGAAAACTATCCCCTTGGTGGATAACATTTTGCATTTTTCATAACTTAAGGAAATGTTTGTTTCCTGACACCTAATCAAAACTTTTTCCAAATTATGAAGGGCTTAGTCAAATTTGTTTCCATAAAATGTGAAGTCATCCATGTAGACTTCAACACAATCATGAATTAGATCAGCAAAAATCCCCAAGACTTCTCTTTGAAAAGTAGCAGGAGCATTACACATTCCAAAGGGTAATACCTTGTAGGAATATGTCCCCCATGGACAAGTAAAAGTAGTTTTCTCCTCTTCTTTAGGAGCTATCCTTATTTGATTGTATCCACTATATCCATCCAAAAATGAAAAATATTGTTTGCTGAAAAAAGTGTCTAAAACCTTATCTATAAAGGGAAGGGGAAAATAATATCTCAAATTGCTTTGTTAAGCTCACATAAATCTATGCATATTCTCCATTTTCTTCCCTTTTGGGGGACAAAAACCAGAGGGTAAACCCATTTACTATCAGAAATTGTATAGATGAAATCTGCATCAAGTAATTTCTCTAGTTCATCCTTTACTATCTTTTAAAGTAGGATTCATTCTCCTCCGTGGTTGTCTTACTGCACAGATATTCTCCTGAGTGTAAATATAATGAATACAAGCGTCAATTTGTATTCCCCTCATATCTTTATAGGTTAGGGAAAATGCTCTTGATTGTGTCTGGAATAGTTGGACTAACTTGCCATGTTGGTCCTGACTTAATCTGGCATTAATTATTAAAGAATTCCTAGGAATAACTTCAATTGGAACTATGAAAGCTTCAATTTTCTCATGCACAAAAAGTACTACTGATGTAGATATATTTAATGGATCAAAATATTCTTGGAATGTGTCTATGAGGAAATAATCAAATTTAGAAAAAGAGTGAGGAAAATCAACACTAGAGGTAGTAGAAATAAATTGGTCTAAAATAGTATCCTCTATCTGATCTTCTAACCCTATAGATTGATTGATATATAGAAATGGTTGTTCAACTTCCTCATCTCCATATGGGTTTTCCAACCATAACATTTATACCACTGGTTGGGCTGGTGGATACATGGTAAGATTTTGTAGAGAAGGGACATTTGATATTGTTAAAATCCCTTCCCTACACCCTATAAAAGAATTAGTTGTTGCAATCCAAGGAATTAATAGGATTATTGGATTCTCTTTGTTAGGATCCTTTGTCTGAATAACAAAAAATTCCATTGGTTATTCCCAGGAGGCCACAATAACAATTCTGTCATCAAGCGCCCTTACAGGTTTTACAGTGCTTTTATTTGCTAGCTCTAAAATTGTTGGAGTAGGTCTGAGCATGTTATTTAACTGTAATAACTACAAAGTGGACATGGAAATAATTTTGATTTCTTGTCCTAAATCAATTAATTCATTCCCTATGGAAACATTATAATAGATACAGTTAAAATATGATTTCAAGGATTTTCAAACTTTGGAAGTAGGGGATGATCTGATATATAGTCAGATAGTTGTCCTACCACATGTATAGCTAGTGGATCTTTCTATTTTCTCCTTGGTTTCTTTAAATAGAGTTATCTGATCATCTTTGATTAAATGGGAACATCCCTAATATCGTGAAGCAAAGGGATTCAAATGCAGACATTCCTTAGCTCACTTTCAAAATCAAATTGAGGCCTCACTGCAGGTTTTTCTATGGCCAACATTTCTAGATATGGAGGAATACCTGACATCTATGTTTGAGGTGTATGTTTTATTTCGGATGTGTGAGTATTATCCAAGATAATTGGATTCCTTCTTTTGGATGGTTCTCCTCATTTTCTTCCTCAAATTATTCCTGGATAATATCAACAAGATTTTCCCTATTTACAATCCTCCTGGACTTAAGTTGTATATCATGGATTGGTATTACATTGATATAAAATGTTGGGCAATGTGGTACCTAAGCACTATTAAAAGTTTGAGTAAATCTGTTGTTTGGGTTTGGAATAGGTTGGCAAGGTAGTAAGGTTGGCCGAGGGGGATTTACATTATGGTAGTGTTGAGGAATTTGTGGATTTGGTAGTGATGGTGGGGTAAAAATAGGTAGTGGCTGTTGAGAATTAGGTGGATATGGAGAGTAAGAAGGAACATGTGAAGGTACTTGTGTCTACATGCCACCATAAACCTACCCCCTCCAACCCTATTTCCAAGGTTGGTTTTGTACAAGTTGAGGTTGCTAGTTTGGCCAAGCCTGTGGGTTCCAAGTAGGTTGCATCAGGTAGTAGCAAGCTAGATTTTGATATGCAAGATCTGGATATTAATTTTGGGGATGATGTGTCCATGGATTTCTTGGTGCATAAGACTCAACTCATCTGCTTAATTACTTATCTTGTATAGAGCCTGTATTTCTGATAGTGCAGGATAATTTTCTGTGGAATTTTTTTCAGTGCATAATGCACAAATTACAATAGCGTTAAGGGCACATTCCTTGAGAGGTTGTCTTAACCTGCACTTGGGACAAAATATATCTAATGTTGCACAATATTCTTCTTCTTGCCTCTTCTTAGTATTCAGGGCATCAAATTGAGAGGTTAGGGTTCCCAGGATATCAGTTTTAAAATTTTCAAAAATATTCCCTATCTCCATTATGGTGACCCCACTAGTATTTACTGATCTAGAGGCTCGAGGAACTCTATCCCTCATAGAATTTCCAGTTTTAACCCTACTACGGGAGTATTTCCTACACAACTCATAGATTTCATCATATGAATTATGATAAAAATCACTTGTAGCCATAAGATTGAGAATTTCGATATATTCTTCCAAAATTCCCTTTAGGAAGAGTGTTCTCGCAGCATCATCCTAGAGGGTATTATATTTGGATTTTTGAAGAATGTAGTTGAACCTCTCCAAAAAAATCTTCCAGACTTTCTTGTTCATGTTGCTGCATCTTGAAAATATCATGATGGGCATCTTTGGACCTACAATAATCTTGATATTTATTTAGGAAGGAATTTTTCATTTCATCCCATCTCCTTATACTAAATTCCCCTAATCCCATGAACCAGTGAAGTGATGCATCCTTAAGAGTAGCAGGAAATAACTTTAATTTATGGGAGTCATGGAGATAGTTATAACTTTGACATAATATGTCGAATTCAAAGAGAAAAGTATCAATATCTTCAGTACTCTTTCTATGAAAGACAGGTAATGTAGATAATGGAATGTTTTTTCATGTTAGCGTTTTGTATTAGATCCGGGATTGGGAATCCAAAGGTTGTCTCAGTTTGTTCCTCTTGTTCTACTTCCTCTTCATAGTCTCCCATTGTGAGTGGATTATTGAACAAGGTAAATCTTATCTTTCCCTCCCTTGAGGATGATGAGGAGAGGTCCCACCTTTCTATTCTAGGCCTGGTTTGGGGAAATATATTTCCTTTTGTGGGTTCTTGTGTAATTAGAGTGGAATATATATGAGAAATCACAGGATCTTATGTGTTTTCAAATAGTGCATTAATCTTCTCTACATCCACTAAATTTTCTAGGCTAGGATCCTTTTTTATAAGTGATATTTTGGTACTTTTAGATACCTCTGGTGTTGCTAACAGATCTTTCCGAGGTGATTCAGTTTTTTATCCTATGGAATTTGATTTGACTGTTTCTTCCAGTTGTTGTCCTACAATTTCATGTGTGTCTCTTTATTTTCCTTTGTATTGTTAGAATAATCAACCCATAGTTATCTACCTTAGACATTAATTAATCCATTTTTGTCTTATTTGCCTAGTTTCCATATTCCACCTTATGCAAGTTGTCATCTACACATCCATAGTGGTCAAAATTGCTAATTTTGAGTCATGGAGCACTTGGGAAACCTATGGGAATCAATTTTTCTTTATTCCTGGCCTCCCTAGTGCATGTCTGCTTTTTCTGCTTTATTACCTGCTTTTTCAGTGTTTTAAGGCAATTGGGAAAGTTTGACTAGGTGAAATTAACTTGTTTTTTGTCCTCCACATCCTCCATTATTTTCTCCCTTGAAAAGAATGTATGAGTTATCCTTCCATCCACTATTATCTTTCCTAATTGATTTTTCCCATTCGTGAGCTCCTAGATAGTTTTGGAAACTGCTTTATGCACCTATGGGGGATTTGCTTAGATTTAGTAAGCCTGCTTTTGACTAGATTCGAATGGAATATTCATGCATTCGAATCCCTCATGTAATTATTTATTGTGGAATCCTATGAATTCACAGATTTGGATATTGTACACTTATTCAATACAGTTTAGTGTTCAGCTCCATATTCAGTCTCTTTTGTGAGTAATTTTGCATGTGTAATTGGCAATTGATGTGAGTGTAA
>LPNX010558301.1:216266-231085 GCA_001517045.1 Pseudotsuga menziesii
TATTGGGGATTGCTGATCATGCTGTGAAGCATGAGTGATGACAAGATTTCCAAACTTTGTTTTACAGTCCATGTTTAAGGGAGGATTTTCCCACTGGGTTTTTGCTTCTTTCCTTGGTTAAATGGACATGCAGTATGTAAAGGGTGACTAAGCCTTGTTGCTAGGCCCTATAATTTTCTGATATATTACTCATAATTCAGGCTTAAGGGGGGGTGTTAGAATAATCAACCCATAGTTAGCTACCTTAGACATTAATTAATCCATTTTTGTCTTATTTGCCTAGTTTCCATATTCTACCTTATGCAAGTTGTCATCTACACATCCATAATGGTCAAACATGCTAATTTTGATTCATGGAGCACTTGGGAAACCTCCTTGAATCAAATCTGATTTATTCCTGGCCTCCCTAGTGCATGTCTGCTTTTTCTGCTTTATTGCCTGCTTTTTCAATGTTTTAAGGCAATTGGGAAAGTTTGACTAGGTGAAGTTAACTTGTTTTTTGTCCTCCACATCCTCCACTCTTTTCTCCCTTGAAAAGCATGTATGAGTTGTCCTTCCATCCACTATTATCTTGCCTAATTGATTTTTCCAATTCGTGAGCTCCTAGACAGTTTTGGAAACTGCTTTATGCACCTATGGGGGATTTGCTTAGATTTAGTAAGCCTGCTTTTGACTAGATTCGAATGGCATATTCATGCCTTTGAATCCCTCATGTAATTATTTATTGTGGCATCCTATGACTTCATAGGGTTGGCTATTGTACACTTATTCAATATAGTTTAGTGTTCAGCTCCATATTCAGTCTCTTTTGTGAGTAATTATGCATGTGTAATTGGCAATTGATGTGAGTGTAATTGTTCTAACACTGGGTTCAATTTCCACATGTATCTTTCACCGGGATTTCTTGATGATGATGGGGTTCTATCCCCAAAAATAGGGGAGTTATGAGAACTAATTTTGGTGTATCTACTATACTATCCCTATGTCTCATCAAAAAATTCTACGGTATAAAAAATAAATAACTATTCTATCTAACAAATCAAATAAGAAATACTAAAATTGCAAATGAATTTGAAAGAACTTGTTATAACAGATGCGCAGGTTCTTACCTCTTGTTTTATCGTCCCTTCTCCTCCTTCTGTAGAAGCTAATTACACTAAAAAATAATGATCAAATTAGAAAACCTTCAAATACTATCTTACCTTTGAACTACTCCCCTGAAACGACGCCAAAAATGCAGGAAAATGATATCACCGTTAATTTAACTATTAACCGAGGTTAGTAAACTTCGATTTGTTTCACTGTTTGTGCTAGGAAAGATGGAATATTCTAAGATATTTTGGAAATTTGAAAGAAACACACTTTGATTTCTCTCAACTCATTGATAATATATCCTACACTCTCTATCATATACTCAGAAAGTATAAAGGGAAGATGCATGTGTGTCTAATCGATTATACAAAAAACATTCAACCTTTTACTATATGATATAAGAAAGAAATCATGTTCAAATTAAGTACTTTCTAACTCTAGAGAACAAGTTTGTTCCTAAACTAAAACGATCACAACAAAAAGAAATTTTGATTTACTTTAATGAACTATCTAGATAATGAAGAAACAAGGGTAAGTACGAAATCAAAGCTCAATAAATCCTAACAATCTTATGCTCACTAGCCCAAACAAAATTAAACCTTTAACTTCAATATATAAGTTCTGGTCACAAACAATCATCTTTAACTAAAAATCAAAATACACATCACTGTTGAGTCAAACCCTTCAAACATTGCTCTGTTATTCTTTAGTTCAAACTAATGGAAAAAGAATTTAAGTCAGTAAATGTTTCTCACAATAGAATCCATGAATTAACAATATTCATAATCTACCTAAGCGCTTAATCAAATTTAACCTAATACATTTGAGAAAATAAATATTTAAATATATAAACACTAATTTTCTAGCCAGGGTTCTAGGTTAAATGCAAAGCATTCTTGTGATCTACCTAAATTGAAAAGCAGGTATTCCAGACTACCCTGTTCTACTTTATTTACATATATAGGATCTTAACATGAATTTACCATTTATGTGAAAGGAAACAAAATGAAAGTTCAATGCAAACTAGCCATAAATAAATACCAATCTATATATGACATGAATCTTACAACACTACTTTTTAACCTATTTGAAACTTTCCTACTATGTTTAACTTCTAGAATATTAAATAAAACACACAAAACATCAACAACCAATCAAAGTATGAACATAAATCCTTACAAAAAATCACAAGATGCACAAACAAGAGATCAACACCATGTGAAGGTGGCCCCCCCCTCCAAACATTGCTTCAGACAGTAAGTAAAAGCTTAAATTGGTATTTTAATGATTAACTAAAAAAGAGTTTCAAAGAAATGATTTTTGTCTCTGTCTGTCTGCTAATTACGCTGTCAAATATATATAGTTTACACCATCTCGGTTGCACACTGAAAGGGTCGACCCTTCAAATGATGATAACTACTGAAGAGTAACAGTCACAACATGGGGATTTCCTAAATCTAACACACTCCAATCTGAGTAGATTCTACCATATATCCGATCATGAACTTGATAGAAAGATCTTAGCGCATTAAGGGATCTGAATAACCATGGCTTTGGCTGTCAGTCTTCACGGGAATTATATGACTAAGTCATAAATATGCCCTATTTCAATCTTTCCTTATCCTTCAAATATTTATCACTTTGTTGTCTGCGCTAGTTAAGGTACCAAATTGAATGCATATCTAGGTACCAGATCTAGTGTAGGAATGAGTAGCGGATAGTTAAAGAAACCCGCAACATATATAATTTATTAGTAAATACAATCTCTCAAACTTATATTAAAAATGAACAATCAAAATGAAATAAATGATAATATTGTACTTTATTCTGATTCTTCATTGAACATCCTATAAACTCATGCATATGATGTCTAAGTGACAATACATAATAGAAAATGCATACAAAAGACTTAAATTCTGGATCAAATATATATATAAAACATGGAAAAATGGAGGGCCATCAATCTCTATAAGTTTCTTTTAATTAACTGAAACACATAAGTATTTATTAATTCAATTACATTATTTATTATTTTTCTTTTTGTATGGATCTCATAGAGATTCCTTATTTACCTGATACATTCTTTATTTACAACTAAGCATTTAACTAAAGCCTTTACAATTCAAGTTCACATGAAGGCATACATAGGAAATTCAAATTCATTCTCTCTCCATGCTTATCTCTTTATCATTTATTATTTAATGTATGGTCCACATGTGTATTTATTTATCCACCTTATCATATCATACTCATAATATCAAGCCAAATTTCAAGCAAAACCAACAAAAAAAAAGTGCAAAAATTGACAAAAAATAGGTTGAAGTCACACCTATTGGAGAATTAAGTATGAACTAGTTACCTTTTTTAGACTAAAAATAGTGACCTATGAATGAATTCATATATGTAGTTCCAAAATTCACAAATCATGGTAAAAATTGAAAATAAAATTGAGCTAAAAAGTTGGTAGAATGCCTCCAAATGGCCTCAAAATATCCCTATTCACTTCAAAAGGGATTATAAACTGAACTAAAGAAAAATTTGATAGGAATAATAATAAGAGCACCAAATTGTTTTAGAGAGGACGTGCTAAAAATTAATTCCCCTCCCCATTAGTGTCACCATTATGATATGATGAGAATCAATAGTAAAGCTAGAGAGCTAGGATAAGATCTCCTAAATGTACCCAAGTATAGGAGCATGGTGTGCACATTTCTTAATTTTATTAGGTATATTTGTAATATTGCATATAGGTTTAGGTTATCCCTCTGTTATGAAGCATTTGAACCTTTTGCAAGACAAAATTTCCCTAGGGTTGAACCTTTAGGAAATTGGCGTGTTAGCCCATTAGATTTACATTTTCCACCATTTTGACAGAAGAGCGTACCGAACATGGGAAACTATAGTCATCACCCTATTGTCGTTTTGGTTCCCATGCTAAGAGTGAAATCGAGAATTTCATAAACTCTTTTTGAGGAAGAGGTGAAATGGAGTTGTAATTTTCAATTTCTCATATAAGAAAAAAGTTAAAATAAAATTATCATTTGAGAGATTTAAAAATTTTCGTTTAAGAGTTTACCATTTTCTCATTTGGTTATTTGTTCGGTTTTACCTTAGGGTAAAATTTTTCTTGGATGAGATTTTAAATTTGTATTGGCCGATGGTTTAACCAAAGCATACATTAGTGGAAAATGAGAGATTAGTGACCAAACAAATGACAAAAATCTACATATCAATGACCACTTTTGGTTTGGCGATCGCTGGTGGTTAATTTACGGTCTTTTATTACGCGACCAAAATTGGTCATTTTTATTTTGGTCATTTATAGCTTGTCAGTTGGTCATTAATTTGGTCATATATTTGAATCAATGACCAAATATATGAACACATTTATGACCAAATTAATGACCACATGACAAACTAGAATATGACCAATTTGGTCGCGTAATAAAAGACTGTAAATTAGCCACCAAAACTGTTTTTTGGTCATTGATATGCAAATTTTGGTCTTTTTTGGTCATTTATATCTCATTGTTTGGTCACGTGTCTCTCAATTTTCGGTCATTTTATATACGAATTTTGGTCATTAATCTCATTTATTGGTCACTAATTTAGACATTTTTAGTCATTTTATGTGTGTTTATTATATTTTAATAGTTTTAATGGTGTCCATTATTAATCAATATAAATTTTTAATATGTTATAATGTTTAAATTAAAAAAAAAAATCACACCTTATTTATCATCATCTAATACACATGTGAATTATGCAATGTCACATTAATTAGTTAATTACAATGCTTATAAAAAATATAATGTACAACCATATATGTTTTAAACAGCACAAATTATATTATATATATGAAATGTCAAGTATTACAATAAATATGAGTTTTTTCAAAAACTATCTCCATATAACTTTACATGAAAATCATCTAATACATCGATGACTTTTCAAAATATTACAATAGCTAAACCATCCCACATGTACTTGGTTGTTAAGCCATACTTAGATCCTGCAGTAGCTTCAATTAACCCATACTTAGCAGCTTGAAAGCCTCAACAGTAGGCTCTTCATACTCAATGGCAAAGCCTCAACATGAAAATCATGTAGTACATCGATGACTTTTCAAAATATTACAATGGCTAAACCATCTCACTTGTACTTAGCTGCTAAGCCATACTTATATCCCGCGACAGCTTCAATTAACCCATACTTAGCAGCTTGAAAGCCTCAGCAGCAAGCTCTTTATACTCAATGGAAAATTCTCAACAACAGGCTCTTCATACTCAATGGCCCACTTCGTTATGTTCACTCCTACAAAATCCAATAAAAAATCTCAATAGAAAAACAATGAACTGTAAAGTAGAACAATAACCAAGTTCAAGTGCAAAATAGGAAAATCTAATCTAACAAATTCAAATTAAGAATTCAAAACAATCAGGATTCAAAACAATCAGGATTCAAAACACATTAATCTATTATCTTTCATGTAGTTATTTGGTGTATGAGAAATAAGAAACAATTATGCAAAGGTATATACAACAAGATACTTCATACATTAACTCATGCTTACCTCTATCGAGTGAGTAATACCAGAGACACTCAAGTACTCTAGGTTTGGCATCTTCAGTTGCTTTTGATAGGGAGGAAGAAGTGAGTCTAATTTCTGCTCAGTTGCACTTATCAACCTGAAAAAATAAATTATTGTGAATTATATTTTATGGCTGCAGAAAAAGAATTTTGCAATCACGTATGTCATACAAAGCCAAAGAAAATGTATGCCATACAAATCTTGAAATCATGTGTAAATGTAAACAATGAATTTCACACAACTGCAATATGTCACAAGTACTAAACTCAGTGATGTCAAACACATATATGTTTCAAAATATTGATTTATAGTGCTTGCCAAAAGGAAGGAGAATTTACACTGTTAGTAATTTCCAGTTTTAAATCAATATGCCCAAACGATTCAGATTTGTCGAGTATATAGTAGTTATGTTCCAGAATGGTTCTAGAAATAATCAAATGCTTAAAATAACATGATTCTCTTGTATATATCAAGGAAATAAAACTATCAAGGTGACCAACACAACTTCCATAAATGAAGTATTAAATCAAGTGTAAATTTCAAAGGGGCATAGTATGTATGCCTCAAGCAAACCCAACGACAAAATAGATATCACTGTCATAGCATGTACTATTGTTGGAAATTGCAGCTCTTATTATGTTTCAATATGAATGCTATCTTCAATCTATTTACTTTAAGAGTGATGAAAATGATTCCAAAGTTTTTGCACCAAGCATAAACACAATCCCAATGTTAGTATTGTAATTGCAAGGTAGTGATATGTAGTTCCGATTTGGTTTTTGTGAAAGTTTGCAATACTAAAATTGCACTTATGAAATTATACTGATAATAGAAGCAATCAATTAATAAATACGCATGCCAAGTATGACTGTGGGACAGAGATAATACCTAGGTATGCCAAATGCCAATGAAAATCAGAATAAAATTCTTCAACTTAAGAATGCAATTTTCAGTATGAAAAATCATTGATATTATATGTTCATAATTTATCAGCTCATTTTAGTATCACTATGACAATTTAAAAAAATACTATATACAACAAGATACTTCATACACTAACTCATGCTTACCTCTATCAAGTGAGTAATAATAGAGACATTCAAGTGCTGTAGGTTTGGCCTCTTCAGCTGCTTTTGATAGGGAGGGAGAAATGAGTCTAATTTCTGCTTAGCTGCACTTATCAACCTATAAAAATAAACTATTGTGAATTATATTTTATGGCTGCATAAACAGAATCTTGCAATCATGTATGTCATATGAAGCCAAAGAAAATGTATGTCATACGAATCTTGCAATTAGGTGTAAATGTAAACAATGACTTTCACACAACTGCAATATGACCCAAGTACTAAAAAATGAGTGATGCCAAACACAAATATGTTTCCAAATATTGATCTATAGTGCTTTCCAAAAGGGAGGAGAATTTACACTGTCAGTGATTCCCAATTTTAAATCAATATGCCCAAATGATTCAGATTTGTTGACTATACAGTAGTTATGTTCTAGAATGGTTCCAAAACTCATCAAATGTTTAAAATAACACGATTCTCTTGTATATATCAAGGAAATAAAACTATCAAGGTGACCAAAACAATTTCCAAAAATGAAGTATTAAATCAAGTGTAAATTTCAAAGGTGCATGGAATGTATTCCTCAAGCAAACCCAAGGACAAAATGGATATGACTGCCATAGCATGTACTACTGTTGGAAATTGCAGCTCTTATTATGTTTCAATATGCATGCTATCTCCAATTTATTTACTTCAAGAGTGATGAAAAGGATTCCAAAGTTTTTGCACCAAGTATAAACACAATCCCAATGTTAGTATTGTAATTTCAAGGTAGTGATATGTAGTTGATATTTGGTTTATGGGAAAGTTTCCAATACTAAACTTGCACTTATGAAATTATATTGATAATAGAAGCAATCAATTAATCAATATGTATGCCAAGTATCACTGTGGGACAGAGATAATACCCAGGTATGCCAATTGCCAATGAAAATCACAATAAAAATCTTCAACTTAAGAATGAAATTTTCAATATGAAAGTACGCAAGATAAATACGATGACAAGTGCTATTCAAGATGCCCAGTCAAAGGATAAATACATATGTTAGGCTTATGGGTAGACTGTCAACAAGTTGCAGAGATTAATAATATTGATCTTTACCATTAAATAAGCATCCTGTTGAGGCCTGGAAATTCGCAGGCGACAACAGTAAAGGATTCTCCCCAATCAACGTTCCCAACTAGCCAGTTGACTGTTTGGTATAGGGAATCCGTCCGGTTTACGGTCCAGCCACCGTAGGTCAAAGTAACAAAAGGGTTTACCGGTTGCGGCCCGGTCCACTGGAATTTGTAATTTTTGACTTAAGAGTGGAATGCAAGTGTCTACCTAATTATGCAGGGTGGTGAAGGATGCAAGGAGCATTCACAAAGTGATGCGCAGGTTCTTACCTCTCATCTTCGGCTCACCAGTATCTGAATCCCACATGCAGTAATGAAATGAGCTAGCTACCTATCTATATACCTATCTATCCCCGAGGAGCCAACTTGTAACTCATATATGAGTAATGTGAGTGTGCACACATATTAAAAGCAATTACAGATAGCTGACATTTACTTTTACAAGCATGGACAAATGAAAGATATTTCAACAACCAGATAGCTAATTGTTTATGATCAGCTTACATTACTCATGGTGGTTATTTCATAAAATAAATCAGAAATCATATAAAAAAAGACATAGGTCGTAAAGTTAGAACGATCTCACGATTCATGGATACAATGCTGGAAAACAAAATACTTCAACTTCCGACTATCCATGGCAAAACATTGAAACCCCACCCATCTTCTTTCAACAAGCAAACTGTAAATTTTTATTGCAAAAGGAAATAGTTCTTCTTACAATACATCATCCCTAGTCTTACTGGGGAAAAAAGCCCTTTTTCTTTCTATGCTTCCTACTTTTATACAAAAAGGAAAAAATGGTTGGGCTCCCCAAAGTGACCTTTGGGATTCCCAACCTTTAGTTTTCCCAACGCCTCATTTTCAAAAAGCTTTTACAAAAATTATTAAATGATTACAAAGTCGACCGGTCCTTTATGAGGAGGGTCCCGCCTGACCATGTAAGAACTTCTTCCACGTTATTGCTTCAGCAGCAATGCCTTCGAATGCGCATGGCTCCAGGAACTGAATGTTGATTTTGACCTTTTCAACTTGGTTCTTGATGGCCTCGATCCTTGCTGGGCTCAACCGAAGCTGATCTTCTAGAAACTGCATGCTAATGGCTGCGTGGCCTACCTCGTTCTTCAGTACTAGGTCATCAATGGCTCTAATCTGCTGAGTTCTGGCCTCTGCATCTTGATATCTTTTCTGTAATATTTCCATGAATACCTCATGGTCCGAGAACTCTTCAAGCCTATGCTCAGCCTCTGTTTGACATCGATTGTACGTATTCAGGAGCCTTCTGAAATACTCTGAGCATGCTCCCTGTGTCTTTTTTACAGCCTTCTTGAAGTCTTCTGCGGTACTAATGGCGAACTCTATCAGGTTGTGATCTCTCCTGAGGGCTTGATGGTCTTTTGCTGGTAGCCCTTCTGGAGTCTCGGCATCATCTTCTGGCCTCACCATTCTGGCACTCAAAACCTCAAGAACCTCCTGAGATCTATCAACGAAGTATGAGGAAGTTTCCATGATCTATTCTAGCCTGCTGTCAATCTAAAGGACTTTGCACCTCTCTTCTTCCAGAGCAGTCTGCAATTGTAGCATTTGATCCTTTTGAGCCAGGATATATTCTTTAAATGGCTGCAGACTTACCTGCTATTCCTTAGCCGCCTCCAGATCAGCAGTCAGAGAAGCTAGCTGCTCTTTCAGTTCTTTGGTGTATGAATCATTAGACTCATAGATGATCTTTTGCTGCTCTTCTAGATCCATCACTTTTGACAGTAACTACTCCTTCTCCTTCATTAGAATTTGGGCTTCCTGTTGTACATTTTCTAGGGACTCCTATGCTGTTCCCTTGGCTTGCATCTCCACTTGAAGGGCATGGAATTCACCTTTTGAGGATTCCAGTTCCCTTTGCATGTGTTCATATTTCCTCTTGAGTCTATTACCCTCATCTCTTTCTTGTCTCAGTGTGTCTCTTAGCTGAGCAGAGGTCTTATTAGCTGACTCTGGTTCAATCATTACCTTGTTTATGTTGTCTGCGGAAGCATCGATTAGTGCAGCCTCGGCTCTTATCATGAGCCTAGGATCCTTGTCTGTCCCTAGCATAACCGTTGTATCTGTTACCATCCTTCCTGATAGGTCTTTCGCCTCAACTTTCTTTTCTGTCCTCCTCATTATCCTTTTGGTGGCCCTGTCATAATAGACAGTATTGAAGTCGGGGACTTCTTCACCCTTTTTCTGAATGAAAGGCACTAGCTGGAGCGTAGGAGTCACCAGGGTGCTAGCAGCAGGTACTTGAAGGATTTGTACCTCGGGGTTTGCCTCCTCCTGGGTCTATCCTGTTGATGTTTTAGCAATTGATTGTTGTGGCAGCTCTATTTTTTCAGCCTCCTGCTTTTGGAGCTCTTCATCTAGCTTTCTTTTTGCTTCCTCAGCTTCCTATCTAGCTGCCTCTTCTGTTTGTTTGGCTGCCTCTCGTGCCTTTTCAGCTACTTCTTCGGCAGCTTTTCTTTTTCCTTCTTCTCCTTTCTGCAGCCATTCTGTAGCTTCCTGTTCTATCTTCTGGGCCTCTTCTTGTCTCCTCTTGGCCTCTTCTTCAGCTCTGGCCTGCTCAGCTCTGGCTTGCTCAGCCCCTTTCCCACCCTTGGTGGGGTTCTTAGGCTTCAACCTCCTTCTCAGAGCTGTCAAGTTAGGGGTACTTCGGAAGACAGATTCTTCCTTGTCAAAGTGGTGAGTGTACTCAAAATGTACTTTATGTTCTTTACAGTGCTCTACCATTTTGCCGTAAGTATCATTCCTTCAGAAAGGCATCTCACCAAAATGGAACCTTCCCAATTCTTCTATGAACTCCGCAGCTTGTTTTACCTTGGCAAATCTATAGCTACCTAGTTTGAATGGCAGCGGAGGATATGTAGCCTTGTTTTGCTCAAAAAGGTAATTCCCTATTCCATCAATGAATACCTGCCTGACTGCCTCTTTATGAATAATATAATCTGTTGCGTATTTGGGCAGCAACAAGGGTCATTTTGTGCCACCAAACATTCTGATGTACATGCCATTCTCAGTTAGGAAATAGTCTGCATGCTCTCCTATTACCTGCATAGCCTCCTCTGACATACAGTCAAATTCCTTCCGGAAGATGAGTGTGTAGAGTGGTATAATGAACTGCTCACAGACCTCCCTATAGTGGCTATGGTACTGCTGAGCCCATAATGGTCTATAGGCGGCATACACAGGCATCCTTTCTCTGTCCCAGACACACTTGAGACCAGGGAAAGGCTGGTTGCACAGTATGCAATCTACCAATATCGAGCTCATGTAGAATTCAGACTTTTTCTTGGATTCTCCTCCTAAGGCAGTGGCCACGCAAGAAGAAAGACTGCTTGATACCAGGCTGGCCCAATTGAAGACTGTTCCTTGGATTGCTACGTGGAACATAATGGGTATCCATTCAAATTTGAAGAGTCTGACATGGGCTCTCTCGAAGATCCTATTCAGCATCAGGGCTATAAATCTGTAAGGACCCCTCAAGCTTGCTGTATCATACTCTCCAGTTGCTCTGTGTCTGTACATCTTTCTCGACAAAAGCATTCTCTTAAGGGTTTCTATCAGGTCCATTCTGATGTTATCCAGCCAAGCATCAGATAGAAAGATTTGAGGTTCTGGCAGATGATAGGCCAACGCCACATTTCCTATGAGCATGGTGGCTGTATTGGTATGGGGTAGAATCCATCTAATCACCTCAGAGCAAGGGAACAGCTCGAATCTGGTAGCCGCCTTCATGATGGCAGATTTTTCTATGTTCGCATAGATGGGTTCTTCTTCGAGACCCATGTCGGGAATCTCCCTGCGGGAAATTAATCTATAAATCTCACCCCAGAGACAGATTGGGTGTCTTCATATGTGTATTCGGTCTTTGTGACGACCTCTACATCTGGTTGTTCTTCGACCATAGGGGCCTTCTTCTTCTGCCTTTTGGACATTGTAAGTTCCTCCTGCCATGTATAACATTGTGACATTAAGCAATTCGAATTGCAAACATTATGTGGCAATTTATTCCTTCTCAAGTGTATCATGATAGTTACCAGTCAATGGAATTAAGACATAAGCCCTTTGGGCTGAATAATCAAACTAGTATGCAATGCTGTGCAATGTACTATTATCCTTTGTCTAGTATGATAATGATCCGTGCAACAAATGCATGCATTGTACAGCCCTATAAAGCATTGAAACTAGGATGCAGTGTTCTGTGACCTGCTCTATATGAAGCATACACAGTTCTGGGCAATAAAATGAACAATCTACTGCTGCTGCATAATATTAAACTTATCAACTATGCTTGAGCCAACACTAAATCTATGCTATTATGTGACATGCCATTTTCCCAAGATAGCTATACATTGAAGCAAAACATGTAAATCATATGCATGGTGAAACATTCAGCTATTATTCTATTGCATAGCAAACATAGAGAAGGATTGAATGCATCAAGCTCGTGCCATTCAACACTTTAACCATAAAACCCAGCAGACCCAAGACTAATGAAGACTCATGCGGCTTATAGCAGAAAAGTTATATTAGCTTGACTATACATTTTCCTCTCCGCAGGGATTGTATGAACTTTCTGCACCTGATACTCCCATAAAACACTACCCGCACTACTTTCAGTCAACGACTTATAGAGGCGACATATCCCCTTTAACCAGCTAGGGTTTTAGGCAAATGAGCACCACAGGGTCGCGCGTGATGGCGCGAGAAACAGGATGGGTTCAAGTGGCGAGGGAAAAACACTGGTGACCATGAAATCCTTTCAAAAACCTATACGCCCCGGCAAACTATGGGTTCAACATTCAAACCTCGACGAGGCCGCCCAGAAACGTGAAACGGCTATGGCTTAAAAGGCCAGGTAACGCATCACGGGAATAACAGTCGACCAACAAACCTTTAAAGAAATCCTTAGACCTGTTTATCCTCTGCCTATCATGGCTGCGCAGGGAGGTTTTGCCTAGACGCCGTAACGGCGGTCTGCGCCGAAACCCCTCAACCCTTATGCGTTCGAGGCAGCAAAGGTGAAAAAAAAACTGCTCAAAGGGTTAAAATGCTCCCCCCTTATGGTCAAAAGATGAACTTCCTACTCATATAAGCTTAAGACCTAGCCGGATGAGGGAACCACCGGGAACATCTAAACCCCCGGGAGAAAACCATTAATAGTTTAAATGCGACAGGGAAAAAGACCTACCTGGCATTCCGGCGAAACGGGCGAGTCGATGACGGTTGGAATTTCACTTCTGCCACCTGGAAGCTGGTACAGCAACAGTGAGACCTTCACTCCCTCCAAAGAACGACATGTCAACATGATAGTGCTCATCGCGACAGTGCTCGATAGTGAAAATAACAATATAAAAACCAAACCGTCGCCCCCGTTATATATAAACCTTTCACACGTGCAAGGAGACCATAAATCGGGTGTCGGAGGGTTTTCATATCGACAGTTGAGAGTGATCCTCCTTTCGCTACGGCGGACGGGTCCAATGTTTATCATGACGGATATACGCGCATGGCAGGTAATAATCGGTCGATCGGCCATCAGATGGTTCTCCAATCGGGAGGTGAAAACTCGAAACGATCCTCTACGGCGGCAGCAAAGATCCTCAAAGCTTTCAATTTTTTGTTACATGCATCAGACGTCGAGAGGATCTCAAGTCGGCGAATGGAAGCTCACAACCTTCCGGAACGGCGGAAGAAAACATGGTCAACGGTTCCGATTTAAAACTGGAAATCAGTCGAAAAAACACGTAAGTCAGGAGAAAACCGGAAGTTGACATCAAAATCCCAGCCGCAATGGCAGGATAAAAGATCGAAAGAGCGTCCGATGCCCAATTAGAAAACGTCCATCGTAAATAAAAGGAATCGACAGTCGGAAGGTTCTGCAATCGGGGTGACAATCTTCAAAACAACCGCAACGGCGGAAAACTCAAGCAAAACAACTTCCAATTTCAACAAGCTTCAAGTACGTTTAATAGCAGCAATCCAGCTAGTTTCCAAAGGCATTCCAAGGCAGCAAGTAGAGAAATCCAAGCATTAAAACATTCTGAGAAAACATTGCATCAAAGTAGGGAAGAAAAACAGGCTAATCCAAGACAAAGGAGGGTCCCTAAATTTTTTTTAGAATTTTGGGGAATTGTTGCAGGTGCAACAATTGGCGACTACCTGGTGAACTCCAAATCTATGAATTAACCTTTCCCCAGCTCAAGACTGTATGACTAAAATTGAAATCTTCTAGATGTTTGCATTCCTAAGCCAGCCCATTTTATGCATTCAATTACTCAGAAGAAGCCCGATCTTTTGGGAGAAGGTAACATCACCAGTGTTTTAGGCCTGAATAACTCTTTTGAGGCCAAGTATGTGAGGTTTATTTTCCTTTCCTTAGGTAGTTCCCAGCTTGGACACCACAGGATTGTAACAGATAGTAAGCAGTATAATCCTTTTGTTCCTCATTCCCATGCCAATTTGCACTTTTGTGCTATTTGAATTTTTATTCCTTTGACATGAGTCCTCCTGCAGGCCTTTCTTACTGAATTTTAATTCAGGATCCTCTATCCCATAGTGTCCTTTTGTGTGAACAAGATACTTCATATTTTAATTCACGGATGGAGAGGATCTTGTGGAGATTTAGTATTTCATGCTTGTCAAGCTTTGTTTTGGTATGTCTTATTCCTTTCAGGAGTTTTGACTCTTGATAGCTTTTATCTTTTCTGACATTATGGCATGGGATCATTTATATACGATATACTGTCTTACTCCGCTTCCTTTCCGTGGATCTCATGTTGTCACCCCCTTGGATATTAAAATGTGAGGTGGATAGAGCCTCGAAATAGTATTCCAGACCTCTTCTACTTCTGAGTTATTTACAGGGGTTAAGTGAGACTTCAATGAATGCATGCCAGTTAGGAATACAGTTACTA
>LPNX010558301.1:248150-309435 GCA_001517045.1 Pseudotsuga menziesii
TGTTTGCAGACTTGTTTACTTTGGTAATGATGTCTCTTTTCCAAGTCCTAGCTTTCCCTCTTGAATATTTTTGGCATAGATCTTGTATTTCATCAAATGGAAGGTAAGAAATGTCACCTTTGCCCATAACATTTAAAATATCTAAATACTCCTCTCTTATTCCTTTCAAAAATACTGTTCTAATCATCTCTGATGTTAAGGAATTGTATTTATATTTTTGTAAATTATATGAGAACCTTTCCAAATACTCCTCTAGACTCTCATCCTCTTGTTGGGTCATGCCAAAGATATCATCTTTGAGATCCTTTGATCTGCAATAGGCTTGATATTTCCGAAGAAAGATCTTCCTCATCTCATCCCAACTAGTAATAGAGTGTTCTCCTAGGCCCATAAACCACTTCAAGGCAGCTGCCTTAAGGGTAGCAGGGAAAAGACGGAGCTTATGGGTATCATTAGTATACCCATAAGTTCGACACAAAATGTCAAATTCAAACAAGAAAGAGTCAGGGTCTTCAGAGTTTAGGCCATAAAAGTTTGGTAAAACAGAGGGTGGAATGTTCTTCATCTTGACATCTTCTCCTAGGATAATACTAGTGTCCAAAATAGGAAATTTGAAGGTGGCTTCATGATCCTCTTCTATCTTTTCATTTCTCTCATGTCCTCTTTCTTCTTCTCTTTCATGTCTCCTCTCTTCTTCTCTCCTCTCCTATCTGCGTTTGTTTTCTATTTCTAGCATCCTCTCATATTCTCTTCTCTGCTCAGCTGTTGGGCCTTTTGACGTTTCTTCCTCAGACATTTTTGAACTACCAACTGTTGAGATAAATCCCTTTGGAAGAGAAGCTCCTGTTAGTTCTGTTTTTGGGGGGTTTGTACGAAATCTTCCTTTTTCGTCTCTAAGTATTGACATAAAAGTAAAACCTAATCTGTGTTTTTGTTTAAAATTTTTGTTTTTATCAGAAATCTAAGGTTCCTAAGTCTGCTTCTACAGTGCCTCCCCGGCAACGGCGCCAAAATGTTGCGCTCTGATCTATCAGTGTTAATCAGAACTTGAATTTAAAATCAATCCGGGTTTGTGAACTTTGAGACACATCCAAGTTTAGGATAGAGAAGCTGAACTCAGTTGGATTTTAGCTAACTGAAAATAAATCTACTGACAGAAACTAAGATACTACAGCTCACAGAGACAAAATCCTCTTACAAGGGTAATTTCATTGTTTCTTTTTAAACATACAGTAGTTGGTCTTGTGAAAACATAAAAGATTAAGGTAAAAATTAATTAAACAATAAGTTTATAAAACCCTCGGATCAAATTGCAGACTTCTACCAGCGCTGAAAGACAAATATCAATTAATTTCTTTTACAAGACAACGTTCATAATTTATAAATGTCTTTTACCATTTCATTATCAAATAAACAGCAGTAAACAATGCACAGAGGTCGTGGTTTGATCTATTTGATATCCTCAGCATTTAATCAGTGAAGAACAGCATTTATCCAATAATGTTGATGACATACATCACAATGGAAATTGCAATTTGAACCATAAAAAAAACAGAGCATCAAATAAAATCAATGAAGAAATTACTAAACTTATGCTGCGATTTATAAACTAGAAACTACCAGGAAACACATACCAATGTCTTGATTTAAATGCTTGCACCAAAAGGAAATCGCTGCAATCATCAAATTACTACACCGGCAATGTAAATGTGCGAGAGCTCAACGATGGGGGCCCTCCAAAGCCTTACTCCATGCACAATGAAATATTTACAGAACTAAGATTTGATATTCATTCACCAGAAAATCATTTATACAGAAATACCACGCAGTTTGGACTCACAAATGTGTTCCTCTTCAAAATCGTGATTCCAACTTCATTGTCTTGCATTTAATTTATACAAATTCTAATTCAAACTGAAATTGCTACAAACTTGCATCTAATTTAATGCTAGAGCTAACGAGATCATCTTCAGGATCGTGGAGTTCCACAAAATCAGTATTGTTCCTTGTTTTGTGTTGAATGCAGAACGGGTGGCCACATTTGACTCTGTTTGACTCGACATCTGCACAGGCCACTTCATCTAATTGTTGGATGTTCATCCATCTGTGGACATTAAGGATCCATTCTTGATCTTCTGTTTCCCTCCTAGCTGTCCTATAATTACTCAACCTTGGAGGAAATGCGGGAAGTTAGTACATCGCGTAGTCTAAGTAAAAATCCTAGTTAAAATGCCTAAGAAATCACAAAACTCAATTTATTAATAAGCAAATGACATTATACCTCTTTAACCATGGTTTATAGATGGACTTTAAAGCTTTCTACTCAAAATGGAGGTTTTATGAAGGAAATGAGGGTTATATAAGAGGCAAAAAGGGGTAAAAAACAGTGCCCAACAAAGACATTCTATTCTTTAAAGCACAGTATTTCACTCAAGATTTTGGTTAATAAAGAACCCCGATGTTGCCATTGCAACCAAAAGTTTGCCTCTTTATTCAAAACCAAAAGGAAAGATAGCAAAGTACTGAAGGAAAACATCAGAAAAACAAATAGCCAAAAGAAAGAAAAACATCAAAGCATTAAAGCGAGAAAACCAGCATCTAGTATTAGAAAAAACAAAACAATTTATTTATGTATGAAAAAAAAAAATTCCCCATTCCTGCAATTTTAAAACTAGCGGTCCAAGGAATGAGCTCGATTTTAGACATGAGTCATCTAGCCATGGTCTAATTGTACTGTTATTGAAATGGAACCCATATCTAAAATCTTGCAGTCATCACTTTCAGCATGAGGGAGCTGAAGGAGCTCAGGCTGAGTGTCTATCATAGGACTGGCCCTTCTTGAGGAATGATGTCTTAGCTTAAGCTCAGTCAGGTAGTTTCCCAAGATAGAATCAGCAGACTCATTTCCTTCTCCTAACTTTGTGACAGTATGCTTCATGTATGGTTCTCTCAGAATCTTTATTGGATTTGGGGTACCTTTGAGAGGTAACAATAGGTGGGACCAATCTGAAGCAAAATAACCTTTCAACTTGGCAGCCCAATCTCGGTTAAGAATGAGCCCATATCCCATTGGTATGTCAGCCACCATAATATCAATGAATTGGAATATATTGTTGTTTGCAGCCAAATGAATGAGGACATTCTTCATTTCTCCCACCACCTTGACACCTGTGCGATCTAATTGTGTTACTTCACGAGGTGTGGACTCTAGCTATCCGTTAATCTTTTTACAAATCTCAAGGGGCATCACATTCACTGCTACTCCAGAGTCCATCAAGCAGTTATGCACATTATAATTCAATATTTCTAGAGTCAAGAGGAAAGGCAGGGTGTCAAGGTTTTCTTTCCAGCGTGGTTCTTGGTCTTCTTCTCCTAGCTGGTTATGAGTAGGTATATCCTTGGTTAGCTCATGAGTTTCATCAAATTTTTTCCCACTAACCCCTTTCTGTTCTTCTATATGTTTGACAGTTTTCGTGACTGGATTGGTCCTCTGGTTGAGGGTATTGTTCTAATGCGTTTTTCCTTCGTCCAATCTCTTAACATTCTCCTGCCAGTGTCCATTTTAGACATCACTTCATTGTCTTGGCCTATGACACTCAGGTCCTTCGTAGTCGTAGATGTGCTTTCAGGTTTAGGGGTGTCATCTTCAATGTCAAACAATGAGATACCATTCCATGAGAACATAGTATCATCCTCTGGTTTTCTTATGATCTGTTTCTCCCTTTCCTCCTCACCACTTTCCTTCATCAATTTAGGATTCAACAACTTATTCATCACCAATGTCATTGAATGTAACCATTGAGGACACTTCTTCTTAGAATGAGGTTGTTGGTGAAAGGTACAGAAATTATCCCCTCCTACTTCTGTTATGTTTATTGATGCCGAATTGGGAGGAGGGACTTGCCATTGGTCATTGTTTTCTCTTTTCGGATAGTGAGGCGTATAGGATTTTTGAATGTCCCTTTCCCTTTCCAGATCTATTATTCGGTTGGATAATTTCTGGAGCATTTTCATCATTCCCTGGTAATCATGTGATTGATCTTCTCTAGGTTTAGATAGTAGTGAGATTCTCCTGGCAGTAATCTTGTCTTCAGGTGGATCGGGATAATCCTCTACACTCTCACTTTCAGCCTCTACCCTTTCAGCCTCTTCATAAGTCTCTACTAGGGTAGTCTTGACTTTCATCTTGGAAAACATGGCTAGCTCAGGCCCTAGGGCGGAGGTGTAATACTCAATTAAAACCTTGTCTGAGGGCCTGTCAACTATAGAAATTTTTTTTAGGTACAGCGAAAATTTCTGAGTGAAACTACGCACCTTTTCATTCTTCTCTTTTCTTAGCTGACCAAGACCTTTCGTCAATGAGGTGTGCATTTTTTGGGTTATGTATTTACTTCTGAAAACTCTTTCAAAAGTGTCCCAATCAGGAATGGAATTTGTAGGCAGACTGAAATACCAAGATGCTGCTGCTCCTTTCAGAGTGTGTGGGAACAGCCTACAGACCACATCTTCATGTTCTCCAGCCCTTAGCCCTTCTAATGCTACGTAGAAGCTTTGAAGGTGATCGTCAACAACAATCCCTTCCTTAGGATCGAGCTTAGGCAAGATCTTGTCAAAGGCTTGAGGTAGATTATGCAAAGGAGGAGTTAAGTTCAGAGGTGACCTAGCTCTCCATGTTGGCAAAGGGTTGTGTTGATTACCAGCCATGAGCAACGGTAAACGGAAGAAACACTAGGAAAAACAGTCCTTCAAGGATATCACCGGAATCTGTAAATATCTGAGTTAGGTTGAACGCTTTAAACATCTGCTGGTAGGATAGTATCGGGAAAATTAATTGGCGGCCCTCCTTCTAGCACCAAAACTGTTGAGGCCTGGAAATTCGCCGGCGACAACAGTAGAGGATTCTCCCCAATCAACATTCCCAAGTATACCGTTGACTGTTTGGTATAGGGAATCCGTCCCGTTTATGGTCCAGCCACCGTAGGTCAAAGTAACAAAAGGGTTTACCAGTTGCGGCCTGGTCCACCGGAATTTGTAATTTTTGACTTAATACTGGAATGCAAGTGTCTACCTAATTATGCAGGGTGGTGAAGGATGCAAGGAGCATTCACAAAGTGATGTGCAGGTTCTTACCTCTCATCTTAGGCTCACCAGCATCTGAATCCCACATGCAGTAATGAAATGAGCTAGCTACCTATCTATCCCCTGAGAGCCAACTTGTAACTCATATATGAGTAATGTGAGTGTGCACACATATTAAAAGCAATTACAGATAGCTGACATTTACTTTTACAAGCATGGACAAATGAAATATATTTCAACAACCAGATAGCTAATTGTTTATGATCAGCTTACATTACTCATGGTGGTTATTTCATTCAACAGGAAAACTGTAAATTTTTATTGCAAAAGGAAATAGTTCTTCTTACAATACATCATCACTAGTCTTACTGGGGAAAAAAGCCCTTTTTCTTTCTACGCTTCCTACTTTTATACAAAAAGGAAAAAATGGTTGGGCTACCCAAAGTGACCTTTGGGCTTCCCAACCTTTGGTTTTCCCAACACCTCATTTTCAAAAAGGTTTTACAAAAATTATTAAATTATTACGAAGTCGACCGGTCCTTTATGAGGAGGGTCCTGCCTGACCATCTAAGAACTTCTTCCACGTTATTGCTTCAGCAGCAATGCCTTCGAATGCGCATGGCTCCAGGAACTGAATGTTGATTTAGAAATTTTCAACTTGGTTCTTGATGGCCTCGATCCTTATTGGGCTCAACCGAATCTGATCTTCTAGAAACTGCATGCTAACGGCTGCGTGGCCTACGTCGTTCTTCAGTACCAGGTCATCAATCGCTCTAATCTGCTGAGTTCTGGCTTTTGTATCTTGATATCTTTTCTGTAATATTTCCATGAAGGCCTCATGGTCCAGGAACTCTTCAAGCCCATGCTCATCCTCTGTTTGACATCGATTGTACGTATTCAAGAGCCTTCTAAAATACTCTGAGCATGCTCCCTGTGTCTTTTTTACAGCCTTTTTTAAGTCTTCTGCAGTACTGATGGCAAACTCTATCAGGTTGTGATCTCTCCTGAGGACTTGATGGTGTTTTGCTGGTAGCCCTTCTGGAGTCTCGGCATCATCTTCTGGCCTCGTCATTCTGGCACTCAAAACCTCAACAACCTCCTGAGATCTATCAACGAAGTATGAGGAAGTTTCCATGATCTATTCTAGCCTGCTGTCAATCTGAAGGACTTTGCACCTCTATTCTTCTAGAGTAGTTTGCAGTTGTAGAATTTGAGCCTTTTGAGCCAGGATATATTCTTTAAATGGCTGCATACTTACATGTTGTTCCTTAGCCGCCTCTAGATCAGCAGTCAGAGAAGCTAGCTGCTCTTTCAGTTCTTTGGTGTATGAATCATTGGACTCATAGATGATCTTCTGTTGCTCTTCCAGATCCATCAATTTTGAGAGTAACTGCTCCTTCTCCTTCATTAGACTTTGGGATTCCTGTTGTACATTTTATAGGGACTCCTGTGTTGTTCCCTTGGCTTGCATCTCCACTTGAAGGGCATGGACTTCACCTTTTGAGGATTCCAGTTCCCTTTGCATGTATTCATATTTCCTCTTGATTCTATTACCCTCATCTCTTTCTTGTCTTAGTGTGTCTCTTAGCTGAGCAGAGGTCTTCTTAGCTGACTCTACTTCAATCATTACCTTGTTTATGTTGTCTGCAGAAGCATCGATTAGTGCAACCCCGGCTCTTATCGTGAGCCTAGGATCATTGTCTGTCCCTAGCATGGCCATTGTATCTGTTACCATCCTTCCTGATAGGTCTTTCACCTCAACTTTCTTTTCTGTCCTCCTCATTATCCTTTTGGTGTCCCTATCATAATAGATGGTATTGAATTCGGGGACTTCTTCACCCTTTTTCTGGATGAAAGGCACTAGCTGGAGCGTAGGAGTCACCAGGGTGCTAGCAGCAGGTACTTGAAGGATTTGTACCTCGGGGTTTGCCTCCTCCTGGGTCTGTACTATTGATGTTTCAGCAATTGATTGTTGTGGCAGCTCTGTTTTTTCAGCCTTCTACTTTTGGAGCTCTTCATCTAGCTTGTTTTGCTTCCTTAGCTTCCTGTCTGGCTGCCTCTTCTATTTCTTTGGCTGCCTCTTGTGCCTTTTCAGCTACTTCTTGGGAAACTTTTATTTTTTCTTTTTCTCCTTTCTGCAGCCATTCTGCAGCTTCCTGTTCTAGCTTCTGGGCCTCTTCTTGTCTCCTCTTGGCCTCTTGTTCAGCTTTGGCCTGCTCAGATTTGGCTTGCTCAGCCCCTTTCCCACCCTTGGTGGGGTTCTTAGGCTTAAACCTCCTTCTCAGAGCTGTCAAGTTAGGGGCACTTCGGAAGACAGATTCTTCCTTGTCAAAGTGGTGAGTGTACTCAAAATGTACTTTATGTTCTTTACAGTGCTCTGCCATTTTGCCGTAAGTATCATTCCTTCGGAAAGGCATCTCACCAAAATGGAACCTTCCCAATTCTTCTATGAACTCCGCAGCTTGTTTTACCTTGGAAAATCTGTAGCTACCTAGTTTAAATGGCAGCAGAGGATATGTAGCCTTGTTTTTCTCAAAAAGGTAATTCCCTATTCCATCAATGAATACCTGCCTGACTGCCTCTTTATGAATAATATAATCTGTTGCGTATTTGGGCAGAAACAAGGGGCATTTCGTGCCACCAAACATTCTGATGTACATGCCATTCTCAGTCAGGAAATAGTCCGCATGCTCTCCTATTACCTGCATAGCCTCCCCTGACATACAGTCACATTCCTTCCGAAAGATGAGTGTGTAGAGTGGCATAATGAACTACTCGCAGACCTCCCTGGAGTGGCTATGGTACTGCTGAGCCCATAATGGTCTATAGGCTCCATACACAGGCATCCTTTCTCTGTCCCAGACACACTTGAGACCAGGGAAAGGATGGTTGCACAGTATGCAATCTACCAATATCGAGCTCATGTAGAATTCAGAATTTTTCTTGGATTCTCCTCCTAAGGCAGCGGCCACACAAGAAGAAAGACTACTTGATACCAAGCTGGCCCAATTGAAGACTGTTCCTTGGGTTTCTACGTGGAACATAATGGGTATCCATTCAAATTTGAAGAGTCTGCCATGGGATCTCCCGAAGATCCTATTCAACATCAGGGCTATAAATCTGTAAGGAGCCCTCAAGCTTGCTGTATCATACTCTCCAGTTTCTCTGTGTCTGTACAGCTTTCCCGGCAAGAGCATTCTATTAAGGGTTTCTATCAGGTCCATTCTGATATTATCCATCCAAGCATCAAATAGAAATATTTGAGGTTCTGGTAGATGATAGGCCAACGCCACATATCCTGGGCTAAATGCAGCATAGCCCTGGCCTTCCACATTTACTATGAGCATGGTGGTTGTATTGGTATGGGGCAGAATCCATCTAATCACCTCAGAGCAAGGGAACAGCTCTGGTCTGGTAGCCACCTTCATGATGGAGGATTTTTCTATGTTCGGATAGATGGGTTCTTCTTCAAGACCCATGTCGGGAATCTCCCTATGGGAAATTAATCTATAAATCTCACCCCATTTGTATTCGGGCTCGACACCAGAGACACATTGGGTGTCTTCATATGTGTATTCGGTCTTTGTGACGACCTCTACATCTGGTTGTTCTTCGACCATAGGGGCCTTCTTCTTCTGCCTTTTGGACATTGTAAGTTCCTCCTGCCATGTATAACATTGTGACATTAAGCAATTTGAATTGCAAACATTATGTGGCAGTTTATTCCTTCTCAAGTGTATCATGATAGTTACCAGTCAATGGAATTAAGACATAAGCCCTTTGGGCTGAATAATCAAACTAGTATGCAATGCTGTACAATGTACTATTATCCTGTGTCTAGTATGATAATGATCCATGCAACAAATGCATGCATTGTATAGCCCTATAATGCCCTGAAACTAGGATGCACTGTTCTGTGACCTGCTCTATATGAATCATACACAGTTCTGGGCAATAAAATGAACAATCTACTGCTGCTGCATAATATTAAACTTATCAACTATACTTGAGCCAGCACTAAATCTACACTATTATGTGACATGCCATTTTCCCAAGATAGCAATACATTGAAGCAAAACATGTAAATCATATGCATGGTGAAACATTCAACTATCATTCTATTGCATAGCAAACATAGAGAAGGATTGAATGCATCAAGCTCGTGCCAGTCAACACTTTAACCATAAAACCGAGCAGACCCAAGACTAATGAAGACTCATGCGGCTTATGGCGAAAAATTTATATTAGCTTAACTATACATTTTGCTCTCCGCGGGGATTGTATTAAATTTCTGCACCCGATACTCCCATAAAACACTACCCGCACTACTTTCAGTCAACGACTTATAGAGGCGACATATCCCCTTTAACCAGCTAGGGTTTTAGGCAAATGAGCACCACAGGGTCGCACGTGATGGCACGAGCAACAGGCTAAGTTCGAGTGGTGAGGGAACAACACTGGTGACTGTGAAACCCTTTCAAAAACCTATACGCCCTGACAAACTATGGGTTCAACATTCAAACCTCGACGAGGCCGCACAGAAACGTGAAACAGCTATGGCTTAAAAGGCCGGGTAACACATCACGGGAATAACAGTCGACCAACAAACCCTTAAAGAAATCCTCAGACCTGTCTATCCTCTGCCTATCATGGCTACGCAGGGAGGTTTGGCGCAGACGGCGTAACGGCCGTCTGCACAGAAACCCCTCAACCCTTATGCATTTGAGGCAGCAAAGGTGAAAACAAAACTGCTCAAAGGGTTAAAACGCTCCCCCCTTATGGTCAAAAGATGAACTTCCTACTCATATAAGCTTAAGACCTGGCCAGATGAGGGAACCGCTGGGAACATCTAAACCCCCCGGAGAAAACCATTAATAGTTTAAATGCGACGGGGAAAAATACCTACCTGTCAATTCGGCGAAACGGGCGAGTCGATGATGGTTGGAATTTCACTTCTGCCACCTGGAAGCTGGTACAGCGACAGCGGGACCTTCACTCTCTCCAAAGAATGACAGCTCAACGTGATAGTGCTCACCGCGACAGTGCTCGATAGCGAAAATAACAATATAAAAACCAAACCGTCGCCCCCGTTATATATAAACCTTTCACACGTGCAAGGAGACCATAAATCGGGCGTCGCAGGGTTTTCATATCGGCAGTCGAGAGTGATCCTCCTTCCACAATGGCGGACGGGTCCAACGTTTATCACGCCGGGTATACGCGCATGGCAGGAAATAATCGGCCGATCGGCCGTCGGATGGTTCTCCAATCGGGAGGTGAAAACTTGAAACCATCCGCAATGGCGGCAGCAAAGATCCTGAAAGCTTCCGATTTTTTGTTACATGCATCAGACGTCGGGAGGATCTCAAGTCGGCGAACAGAAGCTCACAACCTTCCGGAACGGTGGAAGAAAACATGGTCAACGGTTCCGATTTAAAACTGGAAATCAGTCGAAAAAACATGTAAGTTGGGAGAAAACCGGAAGTTGACATCAAAATCCCAACTGCAACGGTGGGATAAAAGATCGAAAGAGCATCCGATGCCCAATTAGAAAATTTCCATCGTAAATAAAAGGAATCGGCAGTCGGAAGGTTCTGCAATCTGGGTGACAATCTTCAAAACAGCCGCAACAGTGGAAAACTCAAGCAAAACAACTTTCGATTTCAACAAGCTTCAAGTACGTTTAATAGCAGCAATCTGGCTAGTTTCCAAAGGTATTCCAAGGCAGCAAGTAGAGCAATCCAAGCATTAAAACATTCTGAGAAAACATTGCATCAAAGTAGGGAAGAAAAACAGGCTAATCCAAGACAAAGGAGGGTCCCTAATTTTTTTTTAGAATTTTGGGGAATTGTTGCAGGTGCAACACATCCAAAATAGATCATATGGTAAATATTTATGATCTTCTTGTGTTTATGTTTTAGGTGTCCAATATATGGCTGGTTGAGAAGACAATCACAATAAAGTAGGTGCCTTGTGGTAGGGTGGAATTATGGGAAGACAAACCAGACAAAGTTTAACCAGCAGTGAACTTTGGGACTATATTAGGGCCTAGGATGTGCAACGTTTGAGAGTTGATAGCTTAGGTGTCAAAGGGATGTTGGTAGGTTGGTGTAGGTTCAAATGAGCTAAGGAAATATGGTGATGGTTTCCTCCATTATGAATCGATAGTTAAACATTTATGGAGGGCCGAGAGGTATGAAGATGAATGAATAAGGATCCTAGAGCCCTTGCGTTGAAGTTTTATGGCCTTGGGATCATGGAGGCAAGCATCCAATCCAAGGTGAGTGTAATGAAGAAGTACTTAGGGGGTTCCCTATATGATTTACAGTTCAAGGGATTTGGAAGGCCATTAGGTTCTAGAGGTCAAATCAGTGATGGAAATGGCCTTGCGTTGAGGGATAAGTTGGCTAGGGCTTAAGGGGATGGTAGCTAGGCTAGTTTAGGATGATACGGGTGTAACCTAGGGCTTCCTAACAATGTTTTTACATGCCATTGAATTGCATGATCACTATGTTCAAACAAATAAAAAAGTGCATCTTCAAAAGCTAATGGTGTGTTCACCAGATCCTCCATCCTCTCATCAATGGGTGACTAGTACAACTGTAAGGGTTTGTTTCACAGGGGTACAATTTATCATTTTTCATTAATAAAATAGGGTGATAAACAAGCATTTATATAATCTACAAGTCTTAGAGGCCCAATCAGAACTTCAAAACACAACATTTACTCACAGTGGGAGAGTCTATTAGATTCTAGAAGTATTCTACATCCATTTGAAGTGTTTCTCTTTGGGAGTGGAATTTCTACTTCAAGTAGTTTGTAGTATGAATCATACAATGATTCACCCAGTTTTAACTTTTATCTAAAAAGAAAGTCCCTAATTCTTGAAGACATGATTTACAAGAAGAAAAAATGGCTACCTAATATTCATCTCTGATTTCAAAATAGACTCAATATAAGTTCATACTCATGCAAGTATAGGGTAATTGCTTCTTATCATCATGGATAACCCCTATGATAACACTATCCAGCATTGAAACAAGTAATAAAATGTATCGATTGCCATAATTTCCTAGCAACAATCATTGAGATGAAACTAGTGGAATAGTGGCAGTAACCAAAAACATTAATCAGTCCATCTGTAGAAAATCCATGCCTCTCCTTGAGATTGGGGTACTTCAAATAGTATCCAAATCCTGTGGTCTAATTACTCATTGCAAAATTTTAGTGCAAATGTTCTAGAGAAGGTTGCAAATTCGGCATACATTAAATTTTCCAACAGTAAAATAATATACTATGAGGATGAAGATATATATGATCTCTCTCTCCAGATCCTAGTTATAACATCCCCAGGTTTCTCATACAACGGGCGAGGGCTTAAAATCACATCCTTTAAGAGCGGGGAAATGGTGAAAGCCCACTTCGTGTACCTAAAGAGGGGGCAACCCCCACTAGTATGAGTGCCATATCATTCCAATTAAAACTACTAGATTTGTCTAGATCACTTCTCTTATAAATATGTTTTCTCGTCAATTATTTTTACCAGGGTACAAATAAATAAATAACATGAAATAATCCTCTATATCCATATAGATATATGAAGGGATTGGACACCAAAGAGTAACAAATATTTTTGACTTATCTTTTCCTTATGTTGAAAGAAATTTTATGCTCTAAATAAGGTACATTACAAACAAATATACAAGAAAAGTGCAAACTAAACTACTAATTCAAATAGTCTTACCTTCTCAAAATGGTATGATTTTTTTCCACAGGTAGCACATTTGTCTTGAGTTCCAAAGAACATCATGGACACTTTACTAGGAGATCTTTTCTGTAAAAGAACATTCAATGAATTAGAAATCAACACTATATCTCCCAACTCTTGAGTTTATCATGACATTCACCCCCTTCCTTTAAAATATAATATTTTAATAAATATAGGAATGAACCACTTTTTATTGTTCTGGTATAACTAAAGTTTACATTTCTTATACTATGTTTTCCTGATTGAAGTTTGGGATACTTCAACTAGATTTTTTTTTCCAGATTTAATATATGTCAATTTAATCCATAATAGTATTTGTTATTCATAGGAAGTGCACTAAAATACTTTGATAGTAAAGTATTGGAAATTATTTCCTCATAAAAGATATAAAATTTTACCATTTGAGGTTGAAGACTGTCAAGTACTTTGCTTGATTTTTCTGTCAAAATAGAGGGAAAATTAAAACCTTAATGAGAGAACCAAAAATAAGCTACAGTAAATTTATCTTGACGTTTATCAATGAAAAGAAACAACATACACATTCTCCATCATAATTCCTAGCATTCTCAAGATAGATCTCTTACGAGACAGAAAGTTCTTGTTAAAGTTGTCACTCTCTCTAAAAACATGGTCAAAGTGAGGCTTGCAGTATAGCACTCCCTCCATTGATGAGTAATTACTCAGCTGCAAAAAGGAAAACTGTCAAAGAAAAGGAATAGGGAAAGTTAGAAGCAAATAACCTCTAAAATTATAAGTGTTACTCCAAACATCAGGAGGCCAAAGAAAAGGTTCAACCAGAGTCCCCTGATGGTTACCAAGTTATTGAGACAAATTGTTGTTTTAGCCTGTAGACCTTTGGGACGGACATTTGTAGCTATAGGTAAGTTGTCTTTTCTATGAAAAAAAGCCTAAAAATTTACAACTGAATGTCAATTGAAAATAAAATATATTTAATATTGTGTGAAATATTTCTTTGATGTTAGTTGCAGCTTAGCTGTTGCCACAAAAAGGTTATCTCAAGACAATAGTTCTATAGCTTTGAGTTGGTAAAAATGTCTACATAGTACGGAGCACTATATATTTGTATATTTTTCACCGAACCTGTATAAATTACCAATAAATAGATATAAACCCAAGATGAGAATAGATAGTGTACATTTGGATGAATACTGACAACTACGAAATGATCAAGTTAGTTGGCTGAGCCATATTTTCCTCAAGGATTGTCATGTTCCCAATCCTGAGCTATGTTCTCCTTAAGGATTTCCATTTAAATTTGTTGGTTGGGATGTGGTCCATAGACCCATGGAAGATAACCATTGTTGATCGAGGTTCAATTAACAATGCATTATGTATGGGTCTACCTAAGAATCCCAAGAGAAACATGTCCCAGGAGATTGACCCCATTCCAGCTAAAGATGGGGACTTTCTGTTAGGAAAAAACAGGGTTAAGTTTAAATAATGGAAAATAGAATATCTATCAAAGAATAAGTTCCATTATGGCCAAGGGCAAATAAGTGATGTGTTCTCTGTATAAATAAAAGTTTTCTCTTGAGTTATATTTTTTGTTGGAAATTAAGTTAGGATAAAAGCATTGTGAGTTTAGTGTAGTTCCTGGAACTGATGATTTTATGTGTGTTGTAAAGGTGATTTTACGTCTTTAGCGTTCTTATTTGTCAGCACTTTGTTTAGTGATTCCCCAAATTTGGTGAAGTTTCATATATTGGAGAACATGAGATAAATCATATCTGAGAAATGAAAATGGAAAACAGGACTTCCTCCAAATGACAGGGTGATCAAGTGACAGGTCTCTAGTTCCATGTTAATCTGGTGCTATGTTTGGGGGTCATATGTAACCAATCCCAACCATTTCTACTCAGTCTGACACTTCCTTGGAAAAGGATTCCAAGAAATTTCAATCATTCCTATTGAATTTTGGCAGGGGTTGGATGTCATGCCCCTTTCTGTAGTGATGTGAAAGATGATAGTACCTTTGTTGAGGGTTCTTGGTCGAAATGAGAACTCGTGAAACAATACGTTCAAAAATACTAATTACAGGCTATCGGGTCAATTAAAAAATCTCAGATGTCTTTCCAAGAACACAGTACTTCTACTCTTGAATATATGCTGTCTTCAGTCGGGTAATAATCATTTGTGCAGAATTTCCATATCTTATTCTATGAGTCATCTTACATCCCCACTGCCAAACACATCCTATTTGCAATTTTTATTTGATATTTGCATACATACCATATCAGACTCATGTTAGTGGCCTTGACATCCCCAAATCTTTCCCAAGTTTCATCAATTAGGTTACACCCTGAAACATTATTGAAGGCTCAAATAAGCTTAAACTAAGAGATAAAGAATCTTCAACAAAAGCAAATTGTTGCTGTTAAAACATGTCAAAAGATAAATAAGTCCCAAAAATATATAAGAATCCAAAAATGTCCAACATATGACGTTTTATTCTTGGATATAGATCTTTCTTGTGCATGTTTATGAGTGGATCATATAGACAAAATACTTTAAAAATATAAACATAAATACAGTTTGTGCAAATGATGTGATTTGCATGAGGGGGGGGGGGAATTTAACGAGAAACTGAAGTGGGACACAAAGGAGATGTAGCAAAGTCGTGGAAAAATGTTCTACACAATAGTTAGTTTCTCTTAGCAACAAGTCCCCAAGGGAAATGGAGAGTTAACAGGTCTCAAATCTCTTTTTATTGATGTTAACGTGAAAAGAAGCTCTAGGAGAGTTCTAGACACTTCTGTTTAATTAGTATTTCTTTTACTTGGATAACATTTTAGCATCAACGAGTGTTCTATGAATCTATACACTCCAACAGTGTTGTGGACAGTGTACACTAATTGTACTGTCTGGTCCCATTGACCTATTCCTTAGTCATTTGTGGACATGAATTGAGTTATCTTATGTAAGATAGGACTGGAACTTAAGAAAATGAATTTTCATATTATCTAGTCCAACCTACAGGATTCATAGTGAACTTAAAATGACTTCAAAGTACTGAAGGGAAGTACACAAGATGATATTTTGATTTTTCTTAACTAAAACAATAGACAACATAGAAATTTAGAATGAGATTTCAAATCTAGTAAAACTCTATTTCTACATTGACAATTGAAGTTAGGTCAAAAGTACTTATTTCTTAGTGTTTGCTCTCCTAGGGAATGACTAGTTATGCTCATAGGGTAAGTATACATAGTCCATCCAAAGGCTTCACTCATGCACTTTGTTTCTACAAGAAATGAAGAGACATGGTACAAAAGAAATATGAAAGTTTGTACCCAAAGCGTTGCACTCTTTCAATATACTAAGCAGAAACACCTTGAAGAAATTACATGCAAGGTCCCATAAATATGCCAACTCAGTTAAGTAATTTCACTCACTGGAACACAAGATTCTCAGCAGAGGAATATTTCCAAACACCCCTGCCTTCTATTGGTTGATTTCCAATTCTTCCATTAGCCTTTAGTCCAACCCTTAGATATCCCACCAATCGTTTAGACAACATGAGACCCTAAACATTGAAAATGGGAAATGAAAAGAATTAGAGGAAATTTCAACTCAAAATGGGCCTTTTAACTTTTATTCAAATTCCATGTCATCATGTGTTAGCCAATAAAATTGCTTTAAATTTGAAATACCATATAGGTCTTAAACACTTTTTTAATATAAATTTGGGGATAGGTATCATAAAAAAAACTACTTTTTTGTTTGTATTTTTGACATATCTCCCTGTGTTTTTACTCAAATTTCGATCAGGGGAGCTCGTTGGATGCGGAATTAGATTCCGCATCCAACGAGATACCCTGATCGAAATTTGAGTAAAAACACAGGGAGATATGTCAAAAATACAAACAAAAAAGTAGTTTTTTTCTTTTCTTCCTCCAAAATTAATAAATATTATTTTATTAATTCATTTTAGGAGGCCCATTTTGAGTTCAAATTTCCTCTAATGGAACAAAATTCAAGAAACTGCACTCTAGTAGTTTTCACCTATTCAGACATAAAATTCTTTACAGAGTCAAGCAACGATCCTTGTTATGGGTTGAGTTCCCCAATCTCCAACTAACCTTCAAGCCAATCGGCTGAGTTGTTAGAGACAATGTCCACCCAAGTAGGGAAAATAGGAAATGGGAGACAACAATTAATGTATTTCTAAGAATAGAAACAACCACTGCCTCATAAACATAAGAAACTTGAAGTTCTTAGGATATCAAATAAACATGGAAAACTCTGAGAAACAATTTTCAAAAGTAGGTAGAAAATTTCCAAGTAAAATCTGTCATCTTTTCATAGCTGGTTTTCCTCTTCATCTCTCACGAAATGTGTTGTTATTTTGTTTTTCAGGTTTTCAAGACTATGACAAGGTGATCAAGTGGTAGGTATCTAGTTCCATGTTAATCTGGTGATGTGTTTGGGGGTCAGATGTAACCAGGCCCAACCATTGCTACTCATTGTGACACTTCCTTGGAAAAGGATTCCAAGAAATTTCAATCATTCCTAGTGCATTTTGGCAGGGGCTAGACGTCATGCCCCTTTCTGTAGTGACATGAAAGATGATAGTCCCTTTGTTGAGGGTTCTTGGTCCAAATGAGAACTCATGAAACAGTACCTAGACATGGATTTTATGTTTATCATGCTCTTTATTATTCTGCACAGTAAAAAATGGCTTCATCATGGGCCAAGTGGCTTGTGTTGACCAGCCAAACCTCTGTGAGAATGTGGGTGCCTAATAAGCACAAAGTTATGTTTGAGCTCTGAGCTCTGTTAGCTGAAAATCAAAATCAGGAGTGGAAAGAAGGTTCTGAACTTACTAGAATTTAAGTGTGTTAAATTACAAGTTACTTCTATTTTGCAAAAGGTAGAATTCTTGTAGTATTGGATTAGCTTTAAGAATCAATATTAAAAAATTTAATCCATTTAGAGGGTTGAATGAGTGGGATCAACAAGATCTAGAAATGTTTGGACAAAATAGATATTCATATTTCTATACTGAAGATAAAATTCACAAAAAATAATTTATTAGAAGGTTTTCCAGTTCAATTGTCTCTGTTAAATCTGAATTCCTGCAAGACGTTAAAAAATACTAATTACAGGGTATCAGGTCAATTAAAAAATATCAGATGTCTTTCCAAGAACACCGTACTTCTACTCTTGAATATGTGTTGTCTTCATTATGGTAATAATCATTTGTGTATACTTTCCATATCTAATTTTGTGAGTCATCTTACATCCACACTGCCAAACACATCCTATTTGAAATTTTTATTTGATATTTGCATACATACCATATCAAACTCCTGTCAGTGACCTTGACATCCCCAAAGCTTTCCTAAGTTTCTTCAATTAGGTTACACCTTGAAACATTATTGAAGGCTCAAATAAGCTTAAATTAAGAGAAAAAATATTCAACAAAAGCAAATTGTTGCTATTAAAACACATCAAAAGATAAATAAGTCCCCAAAAATATAAGAATCTGAAAATGTCTAGCATATGACGTTTTATTCTTGGATCTAGATCTTGCGTGTGCACATTTATGAGTGGATCATATAGACAAAATACTTTAAAAATATAAACATAAATACAGTTTGTGCAAATGATGTGACTTGCATGAGGGGGGGGGGGGGGGGGATTTAAGGAGAACCTAAAGTGGGACACAAAGAAGATGTAGAAAAGTTGTGGAAAAATGTTCTACACACATGTCATTTTCTCTCGGAAACAAGTACCCAAGGGAAATGGAGAGTTGACAGGTCTCAAATCTCTTTTTATTGATGTTAACGTGAAAAGAAGCTCTAGGAGACTTCTAGACACTTTGGTTTAATTAGTATTTCTTTTACTTGGATAATATTTTAGCATCAATGGGTGTTCTTTGAATCTACACACTCCTACAATCTTGTGGTCAGTGTACATTGATTGTACTATCTAGTCCCATTGACCTATTCCTTGGTCATTTGTGGACATGAATTAAGTTATCTTCTGTAAGATAGAACAAGAATTTAAGCAAATGAATTTTCATATTATCTAGTCTAACCTATAGGATTCATAGTGAACTTAAACTGACTTCAAAGTGCTGAAAGGTAGTACACAATATGATATTTTGATTTTTCTTAACTGAAACGATAGACAACATCGAAATTTAGAATGAGAGTTCAAAGCTAGGAAAAATCTATTGGGTAAGTTAGTCGATTGTCTTGAATTTAGGTCAAAATTACTTATTTCTTAGTGTTTAATATCCTGGGGGATGACTAGTTATGCTCATAGGGTAAGTATACATAGTCCATCCAAAGGCTTCACTCCTGCACTTTGTTTCTGCAAGAAATGAGGAGAGATGGTACAAAAGAAATCTTAAATTTTGTACCCAAAGTCTCACCCTCTTTCAATATACTAAGCAGAAACACCTTGAAGAAATTTCGTGCAAGGTCCCATAAATATGCAAACTTAGTTAAGTAATTTCACTCACTGCAACACAAGATTCTCAGTAGAGGAATATTTCCAAACACCTCTGCCTTCTATTGGTTGATTTTCCAATTCTTTCAATAGCCTTTAATCCAACCCTCAGATAGCCCACCAATATTTTTGACACCATGGGCTCCTAAACACTGAAAATGGAAAATGAAAAGGAACATATTTCAAGAAACTGCACTCCATTAGTTTTCACCTATTCATACATAAACTTCTTTATAGAGTCAAGCAACGAAACTTGTTATGGGTTGAGTTCCCCACTCTCCAACTAACTTTTTAGGCCAATTGACTAAACTGTTAAAGACAATGTCCCCCCAAGTAGGGAAAATAGGAAATGTAAGACAACATTTAATGGATTTATAAGAACAGGAAAAACCATGGCCTCATAAATATAAGAAACTTGAAGTTCTTAGGATATCAAAAGAAACATGGAAAACTCTGAGAAACAATTTTAAAAAACAGGAAGAAAAATTCATAGTAAAATCTGTCATCTTTTCAAAACTGATTTTCCTCTTCACCTCTCATGAAATGTGTTGTTGTTTTGTTTTTCAGGTTTTCAGGCCTATTTTGCTGGGAGTGGGGAACGATAGTGGAGCTAAAAGCAAAATTTTCAAAAGCTCCCGTTTTGTGAGCGTTTCAGGATCATTTTTTGTATAGTATATATTTTAATATTTTTTGATGGATTTATATCTAAAAAACATGTAGGATGTTGAATTAGCTATAGAATACATGGATTAAACCATATAGCATCAATCATCTAGTAGTTATAACTTATAACATTATCATGAAATGATCAACCATAAAACTTTTGTAGGAGCTTGGCAAAGAAGGGAGGTACCATAACATTGTCATTAAATGATCAACCTAGCATAGGAGCATTTATTATAGGAAATAAAGGGAGTGCCTTGGGAGTGTGATCCCAAAACTGAGAGTGTTAAATTTAACTTATTTAAATATATGGACCACCACCAAAAGGAATCTTTGAATATATAACTTAGTTTGTCTCTCCAAATCTTTGTGCTTGCACTTTAAATATCATAACATGCATTCCAGATTAATTCTACATGGTCTCATGATAATAATTATATATGGGAACCAAGTAGGTTAGCTCAAACATTTCAAATAGACTGTTTCAAGGTGGATTTCATTGTGAGGTCTCCAATTCTAGTCCATCTAAGTTTTGAATCCCACTAGGTTGCCAACCACTACTTCAGTTGGTAGTCGACCCACCCTGCATCTAGATATTCCAGGAAAGAGGGGGGATCATGCAAGGTTTCCTTCAAAAGAAAAATAGTAATTCAATATGGTATCATAGCATCCAATGAGCTTTGAAATAATAGTGAGGTGCAAGGAGATCCGCACAATATAACAAGGTTCCATTCCCATGGAGATTACACAGTAGCTTAAGATATCCATGAGGGAAACAACAGGTAGGTATCAAACTTATGGCAACACATGGAATGACCAAACATCTTAACAAGACCATTTTTTAAAGTCAATACTAAGATTTCTTCATAGAGATCAGGGATCAAAACCTTGAGAATAATCCATTGTGTTAATGTGACCTAGTATACACTATCATGTGATATCTCATTGTTAACTGAGCCTAGACAATGTATCCCAATGGATGATGCCAATTTCAAAACCTTTGTAATTCTAACATAATAGATGCCCCACAACCATCACATCTAAACCAAAAGTAAATCCCACTCTGTTAAGAAAGGGCTAATCACCAACCAAGTCTATTTGTGGTGGAAGGAAGGAATTTCCAATACCTTGGCATACTATGTGCCATCCCTTCAAATTTGGGGTCTCTCCATCTTTATCCTAGAATTTTGGGGATCATTCCAGCTGTTCCCAACACCTGTCCCCTAGTCTCCCTATCCCATATAACCAAGTACAAGGTAAACTTGAAAATTTTCCTCCAAGAGATAAATAAACACAAAGGGTACATTCTACTTCATTCAAATTTATACTACAAAAAAGAATATTGCAGTATCCATCCAACACAATAACAACACAACAACATAGTAGTAAAATTCAGCCAAATCAGGCCCTTGTGTACAAAAATTCAGCCAGGAATTTGATTCAGCAGAATTTCCTTCAAAATCAGATCCAATTCACACAAACACCATAGCGTGCCAAAATAAATTGTCACTCCAACTAAAATTTTACATTATCCTTACAAATAGTTAGAGACATTTACAAATATAAACTGCAATAGATCGACGTCTGCTTCCCTTTGCTCCCACCTATCTAATATCCATTCATCGGTCCCTTTTATTTCCATCTGTCTAATATACATTTGTACATACTTTTTATTTTCATCTATATAGTATCCATCCATCTAATATTCATTCAGTGTATAAGCACATGTTGTGTTGTTTTTTCGTGCTCTATGCATTAATATATTAGTTAAATTAATAAAGTACTTTTTAACACTGAGTTTGTTTTTGACAAAGGGATAAAGTAATATCCAGTAAGCAAAAGAAACTAGATAATAATGATACATCCTCTGTACAAAGGTTGACTAGATGTTTTACAAAAAAATTAATCACTTACTAACACACAGTTGGGGAACCTGCTCCTACCATTTTCCAAGTTCCCAAAGCTTTGGAATTTGTAGGAAAGATTCCAAAAGAAAGGGCAGCACTTCCTAAAAATTTGGGAGCTTTACAGGAGCATGCCTCTCCCAATATCAATGCCATAACATTATGTGGGTTCTTGGCTGTTTGGAACCCAAATTACCCCTATTTTGTGCATTTTTATACAACATCAACCTAATTGGACCACAAAATTCCAACTAAGATGGACGTACCCTTACAAATCTATGAATTTCCCAAGGTTCCACTCATAGTGTCCTAATTGATTTGCAGGTTTAATGGTTGTTGTTTTATTTTCTAGAGTTTTATGAAGTCCTTCAGTTTAATGGTTGTCGTGTCCTAAGTCTAACGAATACCTTTGTTATTCATATTTTTATTTATTTATTGTCAACTTGGATCAACGATTCCAGGGTGGTTTTGATATCAGGCATATTCACAAAAACATCCACAAAGTATTCACGTAGCAAGCATGGATGTGTATTTGATACTCAAAGATGGATTTCCTGGTAAAGGAAGCCATGCAAACTTGGCACTAATTTTTTTATAATTGGACATTGATAAAAATAATAAGAATTCACTGCATGAAGATCTTGTAAAACACGATTAACAGATGGAAATTGTAGCTATTGTGGGAAACCAAAAAATGTTGGTCATGTTTTCTAGAGGTTTCATTATATCACTAGAATCTTGTCCTCGAAATTCATTGGTTCTACTTCATATATGCCTAAAGTGTCATGCAGATGATCAAGGTGGTCTCTCTCCACTTCCTGAAGAAATTTTAAAATTTTCCCGAAGAAGGGGTAACTAAATAGATGAATTCTTAATGTGGGACCCTAGAGCTCTTCAATCTTCATCTCATTTTACTCAAAAGTTAAAAGTAGGGGCTACATTTTATACAATTTCCTTAGTTGCATGTTCACTAATCAAAAGGAAGGAGAAACATCCATCCCTTGCCAACATTTCTATTCAATTGGAAACTTTGACCTCTACTCTTATACATGGCTTATAACTATTGAGTTCAGTTTTTCCTCAGGTCTATTAAGGCAGAAATCTAGAATGTCATACCTTAAACAAATTCAAAGTTCTAACAAATGTCACATATAAGAAAAGGAATACTGACTGGCCAACTGAAGTATTGGATAGCTATCAAAGAAGGTCTATGTATGAAGGGCCAAACAAGTTAATATATGAAGGGTTAGTCTAACTTATAACCCAAAGATTGCATGCAACATAACTTGGTTCAAACCTTTAGGTTGTTTCAGCAGAGACTGTATAGTTACTACAACTCTTAAATAGAGGCTTTGTACAAATTGTCGATTGTATGCATTGTGCCAATGCTTGTTATGTTAGAGACAACTGAATTGGTTCATCTAAGTCCAAAATAATAGAGAACATTTTTGTTTTGCATAGGTGTTTCTTACCCTATTTGAGAGACTTCCAGAACTATTTAAATTTCACATCTAGCATACAAATAATCTCTTTCGTATTTTCCTAAGTTTCGTAATGTGTAATCATTTTTCATAGAAAGGGATTTTTTCAAGAGAAGGTATTAGAAACTATGCATGGGGTCTGGAACCATTATTTTCTACTATAAATATACTAACATTTTCACTCATAAACTTGAGTAAAGAATATTTTTTTGGAACACAAAATGACCTTTAAGACATCATACGTGTAGTTGGTTGCTTGTTCATAGTGCAAGTCTATCATCGCAATTCTATAGTTTGAACTTTGATTTGATGATCTGCTTTCTTTTTTTCATAGAAAAGGTATTTATTTTTGTCTTTTATATATCAAAAACCTAATTTCTACCTTGATTTGGGTATTCAAGCCACTGATGACCTTACCAAATATTATAACTCGAAACTTCTGATAAACGTATAATATGAAATGAGTTGGTATCACTACAGAAATCATCTTAGTCAAAATACAAAAGTGTAAGGATGCAACTCACCATTAGAAAAATGTAAACCAAACCCAAACAATATGTCCTACTATCCACAACCACTTCCGACAAGTTCATGGTTGTGTAATTGTACCAGAGTTGCAAAAGGTCATGCATTTTGGGATATTTAAATATTTAAAGGTGCACCAATCAACCCCTTTACATTGACCTCCACTTCTAGCATCTTTGGGAAAAGTTGCAAACCTTTTTTCACATGAACTCTACTCCTTATACTGGTTGTGACATGTAGTGTTGATGTCGTCTAAGTGATGCTGCTCCTCTGCCTAATTTTTAATTTATGCTCCCATCCTCCTTGGATTCTTCAACATATCAGCATTGTCAATATTCTTAGCTTTATAAGGGTTCTTTTTTTTCTTCAACGTTGATTAAAAACAGTTAAAAATAAGTTGTTGATACCTTAATCTCAATTTTCCTTGGATATCCTTTTCCACTGTCAAATAATAGAAATTCAAGGATTTTAGTGAGAGAAACTTTGTTTGAGAGGAAAAATGTTGTAGATCATGTAGATCAAGAAAGTTAAATCAATGGCTATGCATGTTTATTTGTATAGTCATTGTTTTGCATGCAAATAAGTTAAATTTTATAAGAATCAATGCGATGTTCTAGTCATCGACTAGGTTTAGCATAGCCTAAAAGCAGAGAACCTAGGGGGATAGTCTTAGGTACTTCATTAGTTATCTTGTGGTGCTTGGGATACCATGTCTCTATAGGATTTGAACATGGTTCTCCATAATGAGAACCCAAAACTAGATAAACTTTAGGTAGACCTTCATGAGAAAAGGGAGTGGGAGTTGATCCATTTAAGTGTGCACATACCTGCCTCTAAAATTTCCTTTTTTATGCTTTTCCACTGCAAAATAGTGGGAAAATCAAGGATTTCAATGAGAGAAACTATGGACTCAGAAAAGACGATTATGCATGTTTATTTTGTATATTGATTTCTAGAATTGAGTCCCTAATAGTACTATTTCTATTACAATTAGCAATAACATATTAGCTTTAGGTTGTAGTTTATATCAAGTTTAAAGTTGTGTAATTTTGGCTACGAAAAGACCATAGCAAACTTTTTCTACTGATGGAAATTCCTCACCTTCAATCTTACTATAGTTAAATTCCATTGATTCATTTAGTAACCATCTTTTCTAGATGGGAATTTTCGTTTTGCTTTCTCTTGTTTGTGTGGGTCATTGTATTTGGAGCCAATAACCATAAAGTTTCAAGGTACTTTGTTATGAAAGAAAAAGGATTCATGGAATGTTTATAAATTCATATTTGTGCATACGATGTACAGATACGTGTCTTGTTGGGAATAAAAAAAAATTGATTGTAGTTAGCACAATAATACAAGAATCACTAACATCAAGTAAATTTTGAGTCCTTTGCTAAAGGTCGAGACTGACTAAATATCAAATTCACAAACTTGTTACAAGTAGTAATATAATTTTACAGTTTTGTTAGTAACATAACTATAATTTTAATTGTAGGTATTACAATAAAATTAATGAAGCAAGGGGAAATGTTAATAATACTAAGCACACTTGTGGATTCCTTGGCTTGGCCTTTTGCAATTCCTTTCTGCAACAAATTTTATAGATAGAAAATGGTTAATAGTTGTGGACAAGTTTGTATATTCCTGAATACATCCCTCATTTCCCAATTTGGATGCAGGAACCTAATGTGTGTGAGGAATGCATTTGAGGCCCAAGTCTCACCCTTTCAATAAAAAACAAAACCATTATTGAGCTAACAATGGATAATAAGAATCCCCCATTAGGATACGAGAAATTGAAGTTTCTTGTTAAAGTGAATTTCACACATAAGAAAGCATTTATACATATTACATTTTGGATTAAATGTTGACTAATATTTAGATCTTTGCACAATAAGTAAAAAAATATACCTTTGTATTGTTTCAAATCAGACAAAGTATGAGTACTTCTTTCTCAAGTTTTGTTTAAGGGATTGTAAGGAAACAAGTATTCAACTGTCAACACACTAGTTTCATGGGAATTGAGAGTCCTCACTTCCAAAGGTTGTTGTCAATTCTGAAATTCATAATTGTTGGTTTGTTTGACATGCAACAGGACTGTGACCCTGACTATCTTTTCAGGGGGACCATGTGTCATATCCAGATGTTTGGAGGAGTTGTCCAAAAAAGAGGGAAGCAGAGTTAAATTTTTAGGGTTAGGTTAGGTTCTTGTTGCGGTTGCAACTGTTTCCCCAAATTTCTTAAATTTTGGGCCCCTTGTCATGATTTAGAATTGTGTTTTAATCGTTGGATCCTTTGAGTTTTGATGATTGTAAAATATTAACTCTCGCCCAAGGTTCGAATTTTGATTGCGTTTGGGATTTATGGTAAGGCATAGATTCTAATTTTGTTTTCGCTTGATTGATCGAACCAAGTGTTCTCTACTAAGGCCGTTGTTGCGGAAGTAAAGCAGGTTTTAACTATTGCTGGTTTTTAAAGTTCGAAACACTTAATTTTTTCTATTGATCAGGTATCAAATTTGTTTAATCGGAATCCTCAGCCATTTCCTCTTCCGCCGTTGTGGCTTCCAAAGCAGTTTAGCACCCGAAGTCCTAAACGACCTGCCAAATGATGCTTTAGTCTTTAGTAGCTTTCCCGTAGGCTTTTCTTTTTCGCCGCTGCGGCTTGGAAACCCTTTTAGCATCTGAAGCATAAAGAGCTCCGACTGCCGATGCGTGTTGACCCTTTTCGTCGCTTGCCCGTAGCTTATTTCTCTTCCACCATTGCGGCCAGGAAAGTCATTCATCTTCCGATTTAAAAGTCTTCCAACTTTCGACTAAAACCTCTTCTTGCCCGTGTTTCGAATGTCCCTAGCTCTTGTCCTTTCCGTCGTTGCGACTCTCAAAGTCCTTTAGCTTCCGAAGTATAAAGCTGTCCAAATTTCGGTTAAATCTTCTCTTGCCCACGTTTCGCGTGACTTTAGCCCTTGTCTTTTCCACCATTGCGGCTAGGAAAGCCTTTTCGCGTCCAATGGAAAATCCTTCCAACTTCTGATTTGGAACTTTCCCGCCCAAGGCTTAATCAAAAAACTCTTTCCAGATCGAGAGATGCACCTGGTCGTTTTCTTATGGATTAGCTATGTCAGGTGGTTAATTTAAATGTTTAAAATGCCTTTCCAATGAATGATGCTTGTGGATTGATTGCAGATGGGTTCGGGAGATCGTTCAAACTACCGCGTCGTGGAGGAAGATGGACCGTTTGGTAAAGGCAGGGTCGAAACTAGCAGGATCACAAGAAGAAAAAATAAAGGAAAAAGACAAAATGAATGGTGACAGAGGAGCAACTCTGAAAGGTCCGGCAGTTACTCAGCCAATCATGAACATGCGCAGAAAATATAGAGGAATATGAAGCGTTGAGGAGCTGAAAGGTCCGACGTTTGGGGGGCAACCCAAGCGATCTGCAGTGGTAGTTTAAATATTTGAAAATAGAACTTAGATGAGGACTTTTTTCCCTGGAAAAACTTGTAAACCATTTTTCTTGTAAGAGGAACTATTTCATTTTACAATCAGAAACTGCAACTTTTCCCTGCTGGAGAAAGCAAAATGTGGAATGTATCAATGTGATTAAATGAACAATGTTGAAGGGGAACTATTTTGTTTTCAACTGTGTTTCATTAATTGTGAGAGTGTTTAACTTCCTGAACCTATGTTCTTATTGAATGCTTTTCAGTATATTTTGTGATGTTTTCCACTGTGAGTAACGAATGTTGTTCATAAAGCAATTGGCTAACTGGTTGTTCAAATATCTGTAATTGTTCATGTGTCTTGAAAGAAGTGTCAACTATCTGTAAATTTTCATTATGCATGTACAGAATATATTACTCACCAATGAATGATAATCCTGCTCCCTAGGGATAGATTAGGTAGGTAGTTTTTCTTGTTGTATGTGATTTGGATGTTTGTGAGCCTTAAGATGAGAGGTAAGAACCTGCACATCACATTGTGACCGCTCCTTGCATCTTACCGCCCTGCATGGTTAATTAGGCACTTGCATTTCATAGCTTAAGTCAAAATACAAAAACTCGGTGGATCGGGCCGCAACCGGTAAAGCCCCTTTGTTTTGTACTTGACCTACAGTAGCCGGACCGCAAACCAGACGGATTCCCCACACCAAACAGTCACGAGCTAGTTGGGAACGTTGACTGGGGAGAATCCCTTACTGTTTTTGCCTGCGAATTTCCAGGCCTCAACAGTTTTGGCACTAGAAGGAGGGCCGCCAGTGCATGGCTGGCCAAGGAAACCCACTTTCCCGAAACTATTCCACCGGTAACAGTTCTGAAAGTAGTGGGCTTCATAATCCAATTCTGGAAGAAATAAATAGAGAACATCTATATGCTGTTGGCAATGGAATTTTTAATGATCTAAGAAGACACACCATGGAATATGTAAAAAAGATTGGAGGATTGCCAATCATCCCTGAATTTCCCAAAAGAGAGTATAAAAGGAAAGATCGTCCTGTAGCAGAAGACTCAGTTTTGGTTGGAGACTGGGAAGAACTTGTAGAAACAGCCTTACAGGAAGTTGTGCTACCTTTGAACCAAGAAGGCCCAAATACCCCTCACAGTTCTCCTGCACGCACTCCAGTTGGTTCACCTCCTCATTCTCCACCCAGACTCTTGGCTGGCGTAAATGCAAACCAACCTCCTAACCCACCAAATCCACCACCTGCATGGAGAGCCAAATCATCATTAAACCTGACACCTCCATTACATGACCTACCTCAAGCCTTTGACAAGATGTTTCCCAAGTTCGACCCAAATGAGAAAATACTAGTAGATGATCACCTACAAAGTTTTTACTTGGAAATTGAAGGATTAAGGGTCGAGGGGTATGAAGATGTAGTTTGCAGACTGTTCCCGCATACCCTTAAAGGGGCTGCAGCATCATGGTACTTTGGGTTGCCTTCTAACTTTATCCCTGATTGGGATACCTTCAAAAGAATTTTCAGAAGTAAGTATGCAACTCAGAAAAATCATGCAGCCCTCATGAAAGGGCTATGCGCCTTGAAGAAAGAAATAAAGGAAAAGGTGCACAGTTTCACACAAAGGTTTGTAGCCTATCTCAAGAATTTTTCTGAAACGAATAGACCTTCAGAAAAAGTTTTGATTGAATATTATACTTAAGCTTTAGGCCCTGATTTGGCCATGTTTGCCAAAGGTAGGGACAAGCCTACTTTGACGGAAACCTATGAAGAGGAAGAAGTAGTGGAAGTTGAAAGAGAAAGTATTGAAGATTACCCAGAACAGTCAAGAGAGAAAGGTGCAGGAAAAGAAGCCTTATTGTTTATGAATCCTAAGGAATAAAAGTCGCTAGATTTGGAAAATATGGCCAAAATGATGCAGAATCTTTCCAACAAAATCATAGATATGGAGAAAGAAAAGGAAACACAAAAGTTTTATAAGCCATATTATAAGAAAAGAGAGGATAACCATCAGTCTCCACCTCCTCCCCACAATACTGCATCTATGAATTTAACAGAGGCGGGCATGGACAATTTTTGCACTTTCCACCAATACCCACACTCTGAAAACAATTGTCCTCAATGGACAAATTTGATGACATTGGTCATGAATCAACTGCTGGATTCTAGATTAACAGAAGATGGAGATGAAGAGAGAAAAGAGAAGACTACGTCAGCAAAGGAACAAGAAGAGGAAACCATGGCTTTGTGGGATTCTATTCCATTATTTGATGCTGAAGAGGAAGAGAATCAGAGCTACAAGGACGTTATGGAAACCAACCTGGAAACAAGGAGTAAAGGGCCAATTGAAGAAAACAGTCTCATTCTACCAAAGATCAAAAGGCTACAAAGAAATGTGAAGAAATTTCAAAATAAATCCTTAGCTGATAAAATTCCAGAATTCACTATTACCAGCCAAGATCCGAAGCAGAATGATACGTTGGCTAGGCCAAATGAAGGAAAGATAAATCCTGATAAACCTCACCCCATTGAGCAGCCGATGGATTATGACATATTGGAGGATTTAAAGAAGGTAAAAGCGAATGTTCCACTATTCGAAATGTGTAAAGTGCTACATCAAAAAGAAAGATTGTTGAAAGCACTTGAAGCAACGGATGAGGAGCTGCCTGCTAACAATCAACCTCAAGAAGAAGAATAAATTGGAGAATCCAACGTTGGAGGTAAGTCCAAAAGCAAACATCCACCTTTCCTCCTCACGTTTGAAATTTTCAACCATAATGTACATAATTTCTTGGTAGACTCAGGGGCATCGGTTAATGTTATGCCCATATCAGTCTATAAAAGGATCAATGGGTATCCTAAGCCATCCATGTGGAGGGTGGTTCAATTGGACAGAACGGATGTAAAGGTAATTGGCGAGATGGAAGATGTCCTAGTCTGTCTGGCATCTAATGACAAAGTATGCCAAGTTATTAACATAGTAGTGGCTGATATACGAGACGATTACGGTCTTGTCCCGAGCAGAGATTGGTTGGCCAAATTAAATGGATATTTCGCCTCAGATTGGTCACATCTGTGGTTGCCATACAAAGGGAGTCCGAACCAAATTAAGATTCTAAGAGAACCTCACATGAAGTACAATGTTACTCAACTGGAGGAGAAGAATGTACCAGTGGATTCTGTATTGGGAAACTATTTTATTGGGTTGGAACCAGGGAATTACCAAGCGGAAGAAGCCAGCAACACATCTGACACCCAACCTGATCTCCTTCGATTCTCATAGGCTGATGAGATTGACTGTAAAATAGTAGACTTAGCAGTAGGGATAGATTCACATTCAGTAGTTAGTGATTTTTGGACTTTGTTTTTTGATGGCTCTAAGACATTAGAGGGGTCAGGGGCTGGCTATGTCTTGATCGACCCCTAGAAGAATAAACATTTTCTTTCATGTAGATTAGAGTTTGAGTGTACTAATAATACAGCTGAGTATGAAGCGCTGGTGCAGGGCTTGAGGAAAGCGATTGAATTAAGGGTAAGTAATCTAAAAGTTTTTGGAGATTTAGAAATCATTGTGAAACAAATCTGGAATCAAATACATTGTGTTTCTCCTCACTTAAAGGATTACCAGAATGAGGTATGGGATTTGCTTAAATGTTTTAATGCATTCAATATTATTTCAATTCCAAGGATTAAAAACGCAGCAGCTGGCCTGTTGGCCACATCGACCGCTAGATTGGTACCCACTAATAATCGATTCTCTATTGAATTACTTTTCAGGCCCTCTGTACCTAATATGATTACGAACCTACGAGTGTTCGATGATGACCAACAGATTATAGAATGTTTAACAAATGACAAGGTGTTTAAAGGAGCGATCATAGACAATGAAGAGCATCAGGCTGAGATGAAGTACGATAATTTCATTCCTAAAGGAGTCAGAACGCTAGAAAAAATGTTTGATTTAAATGAAAAGTTCAGAAGACCAGCCAACATGAAGACCCACAGCTCATCTCTGCAGTTTGAGCTGATTAATTTAGGAACTGAAACGAATCCTAAATTTGTGAATCTCGGCAAATGTTGTTCACCAACAGAAAGAGACAAGTTCGTCAGTTTGTTTAAACAATATGAAGATGTTTTCACATGGACGTACGAAGATTTGAAAACATACAATACTATCATCATCAAACACGTCATCCCCATTAAAGCAGGCATCAAGCCATATCAGCAACCGTTAAGAAAAATGCATCCAAAGTTGGAACCGCTGATTCAAAGTGAAGTGAAGAAATTATTGGATGCTAGAATCATTTTAAAAGTTAGACACTCTGAGTGGGTATCAAATCCGGTACCAGTAAGGAAAAAGTCCTGAGAAATCAGACTCTGTGTGGATTTCAGGAACCTAAACCGTGCATCAGACAAGGATAATTATCCTGTTCCACCCATGGAGCAACTGCTACAAATGGTTTCAGGCTCTGAACTGTTTTCATTATTAGACGGTTTCTCTGGCTACAATCAAGTATTAGTAGCTGAAGAAGACAGATTGAAGACAATGTTCAGGACCAAATGGGGAACCTTTGCCTACAGGAGAATTCCCTTTGGGCTTATAAATGCTGGAGAAAAATTTCAGAGAGCTATGGACATAGCTTTCCGTGGATTGATTGGCCGAAGTGTTGTAGTATACCTTGACGATATTACAATATTCTTGAAGAGAAGAGAAGAGCACTCGTTTCACTTAAGGCAAATTTTCGAACACTGTCGGAAATATGGCATCTCACTCAATCCTAAGAAGTGTGTGTTCACTGTCACGGAGGGCAAGCTTTCTGGGTCACATAGTTTCGAAGAAAGGAATCTCTATAGATCCAGAAATAATTAAGGCTATTGAACAAATCCCCTTGCCCCATAATAAAAAGGGGATGCAATCATTTATGGGAACAATAAACTTTGTGCGAAGATTTGTGCCTGATTTTGCTTAGATTGTTAAACCATTACAGCAAATGGTAAAGCAAAATGCACTATTCAAGTGGACTGAAATTGAGAAGAGCGCATTCAGCAAAATCAAAACTACCGTCGCACACGCACCATCCCTGAAAATCCCAAATTTTGACAAAGATTTTCTCTTGTATACCTTTGCATCCGATGATTCACTAGTAGCGGTGCTCACCCAAAAGGAAGATAGGGGGGATGAATTCCCAATATCCTTTATGAGTATTGGTCTACAGGGGGCCGAATTGAACTACCCAGCTGTTGATAAACAAGATTACACTGTATTCAAAGCAGTAAAACAATTCATGCCTTATATTTTAAAAAATAGAACCAAGGTGATCGTCCCCTTCCCAGCTGTAAGGTCTCTTCTTATATAGAAGGAGTTGGGAGAAAGAAGGGGCAACTGGGTAATAGCTCTTCAAGAGTATGACCTTGAATTCAAGCCAGCATCTATAGTTAAAGGAAAAGGGTTGTGCAAATAGATGACAGAAACTGGGAGCAATGAAGAACCTGCCTGGGAAGATGAGGCCGAATTACACGTAATGGAAGTATATCCTTTGTTTACAGCTCCTGAGTCTTGGTATAGAGACCTTTTGCATTACCTGTAGGTAGGGATGTTGCCAGAACAATGGAATTCCAAGCAAAGGAGAGCATTGTGTCTTAAGTCAGCCTCCTATCAACTTGTTGAAGGAGTATTATTCAGAAAAAATTATGATGAAGTTCTCCTGAGGTGCTTAGAAGAAGAAGATGCGAACAAAGTAATGTCAGAATTACATGACAGTCCTGCTGGGGGACATTATTCAAGGGATACCACAGCCCACAAAATCCTTAGGGCAGGTTACTATTGGCCTACGCTCTTTAAAGATGCACATGCACATGTCAGGAAGTGTGATATTTGCCAAAGGTGTAGTGGGAGACAGCCTAAAGCAGCAGCACCTCTAAAGCCTGTGATGATCGTGGAGCCATTTGAGCAATGGGGACTGGATATTATTGGAGAAATAAAACCGAATTCCTCTCTACAGCACAAGTACATTCTGACCGTGACTGATTATTTCACTCACTGGGTCGAAGCTATCCCACTACGCAAGATAAATGAAGACGAAGTCATCAGCTTCCTACAAGATCAGATCATGACCAGGTTTGGAGTTCCAGTTTCGTTAGTCTTTGATAATGCTAATTACTTTTCATCAATAAAATTGATTGCATTTGCTCATGATAAAGGGATAAAATTGCATTATTCTGCTAATTATTATCCACAAGGAAATGTCCTGGCTGAATCCTCTAACAAAAATCTGATTAGAATTTTAAAGAAGACTGTAATAGAAAACCAGAGGAGTTGGCATGCAGCGCCGCCAAATGCCCTTTGGGCTGACAGAGTCACCCCCAAGTCTGCGATAGGAGTGTCACCGTATACCCTTGTGTATGGTAAAGAAGCCATTCTTCCTCCCAACATTGCGCTACCCTCTTCCATAATAGCTCAAGAGTCTAGAGGGTCGGATGATGAAGTTTTGCAAATAAGGATATATAATCTCCTGAAAGCAGAAGAGGCTAGACCTAAAGCCAGAGAGCGCTTTAAGCAACAGCAGGAACTAATAAAGAGATGGTTTGACAAACATAAATCTGGAACAAAAGACTTTGAAGTGGGAGATCTGGTTATCAAGTGGGACCACCCCCATGATGAGAAAGGAAATCATACCAAATTCCAGCAGTTGTGGGTAGGCCCTTTTCAGATTGCAGCCAAGCTTGGCCCTTCTACTTATAAGTTGCAAGATCTACAGGGGTGGGAAGAGAATTTACCAGTGAATGGTTTGGTTCTCAAGCCTTATTTTTCCTGAGCTTGTTGGATTTCTTCTGTCTTGTATATAAATAATTCGTTTTGGCTGTCTTTTGAGTTTTTGAGTCATGAAGTTTAGTTTTCGTTTTCTTTAGATTTTTCGTTGATTTTAAATAAAGGAAGCAAGCTTTGGGCGCATGGAGAGCATTATAATTCTGGACCAACTAAAATCCTTGATTATAAGATTGTGTATTTTAGTCTTATCTAATAGAGTTTCTTCTAGATCAACAGTTTTCCTAAATGGCTATGAAAGCGTTGAAGTCCTGCTTAATCCCTGTAAAGTAACTAAAGATTAAAAGGTCTAGAATACTATTTCGATGCTCCATCCATCTCATGCTTAAAAATGTCCTAGGGGGTGACAGCAAAGGACCCATGGAAAGGAAGCAGGGTAAACAGTATATTATATATAAATGATCCCATGCCAAAGATTGAAAGACAAAAGGCCAAGAAGAGTCAAAACTCCTATGAAAGCATCATACATCAAAGCAAATGCTGAATCATAAGTACTAAATTGCCGAAAGATCCTCTCCGTTCGCGAGATGAAACATGAAGTACACCACTCACACAAAAGGAAACTATGGGATAGAGGATCCTGAATTAAAATTCAGTAAGAAAGGCATGCAGGAGGACTCATATGAAAAGGGACAAAAGTCCAAAAGCACAAAAGTGCAAAATGGCATGGGAATGGGGAACAAATGAATATTTCTATTTACCAGATGTTACGATCTGGTGGTGTCCAAGCTGGAGGCTGCCCAAGGACAGAGGTAAAAAATGAAACTCATATTTCTGGCCTCGAAAGAGTTATCTTGACTTTGAAATCTTGGTTTCCATTTTCTGAAATTGGACCACCCTCAATGTTTGAAAGTTCATATACTGCCTGCGGGAAATCCATATATCTAGAAGAATTCAACATGGTGTTTTTATTATCAAACAGTCTGTTAACCAAGGAAGAAATTTGTCCAGAGGTCTAGGTTCACTAGGTAGCCGCCAATTGTTGCAGTTGCAACTGTTTCCCCAAATTTCTTAAATTTTGGGCCCCCCGTCATGATTTAGAATTGTGTTTTAATCGTTGGATCCTTTGAGTTTTGATGATTGTAAAAGCTTAACTCTTGCCCAAGGTTCGAATTTTGATTGCGTTTGGGATTTATGGTAAGGCGCAGATTCTAATTTTGTTTTCGCTTGATTGATTGAACCAAGTGTTCTCTACTAAGGCCGCTATTGCGGAAGTAAAGAGGGTTTTAACTATTTCTGGTTTTTAAAGTTTGAAACACTTAATTTTTTCTATTGATCGGGTGTCAAATTTGTTTAATCGGAAGCCTCAGCCGTTTCCTCTTCCGCTGTGCTCTCAAAGCGGTTTAGAACTCGAAGTCCTAAACGACCCGCCAGGCGATGCTTTAGTCTTTAGTAGCTTGCCCGTAGGCTTTTCTTTTTCGCCGCTGCGGCTTGGAAACCCTTTTAGCGTCCGAAGCATAAAGAGCTCCGACTACTAATGCGTGTTGACCCTTTTCGTCGATTTCCCATAGCTTATTTCTCTTCCGCCACTGCGGCCAGGAAAGTCATTCATCTTCCGATTTAAAATTCTTCCAACTTCCAACTAAAACCTCTTCCCGCCCGCGTTTCGGATGTCCCTAGCTCTTGTCCTTTCCGCTATTGCGGCTCTCAAAGTCCTTTAGCTTCCAAATTATAAAGCCGTCTAACTTCCGGTTAAATATTCTCCTGCCCACGTTTCACGTGACTTTAGCCCTTGTCTTTTCCGCCGTTGCGGCTAGGAAATCCTTTTCGCGTCCGATGGCAAAGCCTTCCAACTGCCGATTTGGAACTTTCCCGCCCAAGGCTTAATAAAAAAACTCTTTCCAGATCAAGAGATGCACTTGGCTGTTTTCTTGTGGATTAGTTGTTTCAAGTGGTTAATTTTAATGTTTAAAACTCCTTTCCAATGAATGATGCTTGTGGATTGATTGCAGATGGGTTCGGGAGATCGGTCAAACTACCGCATCGTGGAGGAAGACAGACCGTTTGGTAGAGGCAGGGCCGAAACTAGTAGGATCACAAGAAGAACAAACGAAGGAAAAAGACAAAATGAATGGTGACAGAGGATCAACTCTGAAAGGTCCGGCAATTACTTAGCCAATCACGAACATGTGCAGAAAAGATAGAGGAATATGAAGTGTTGAGGAGCTGAAAGGTCGGATGTTTGGGGGAAACCCAAGCGATCTGCAGTGGTAGTTTAAATATTTGAAAATAGAACTTAGATGAGGAATTTTTTCCCTAGAAAAACTTGTAAACCATTTTGCTTGTAAGAGGAACTATTTCGTTTTACAATCAGAAACTGCAACTTTTCCCTGCTGGAGAAAGCGAAATGTGGAATGTATCAATGTGATTAAATGAACAATGTTGAAGGGTTACTATTTCATTTTCAGCTGCGTTTCATTAATTGTGAGAGTGTTTAACTTCTTGAACCTATGTTCTTGTTGAATGCTTTTCAGTATATTTTGTCATGTTTTCCACTGTGAGTAACGAATGTTGTTCATAAAACAATTGGCTAACTGGTTGTTCAAAAATATGCAATTGTTCATGTGTCTTGAAATAAGTGTCAGCTATCTGTAACTTTTCATTATGCATGTACATAATATATTACCCACCAATGAATGATAATCCTGCTCCCTAGGGATAGATTAGGTAGGTAGTTTTTCTTGTTGTATGTGATTTGGATGTTTGTGAGCCTTAAGACAAGAGGTAAGAACCTGTGCATCATGTTGTGACCGCTCCTTGCATCTTATCGCTCTGCATGGTTAATTAGGCACTTGCATTTCATATATTAAGTCAAAATACAAAAACTCGGTGGACCGGGCCACAACCGGTAAAGCCCCTTTGTTTTGTACTTGACCTACGGTAGCTGGACCGCAAACCGGACGGATTCCCCACAGCAAACAGTCATGGACTAGTTGGGAACGTTGACTGGGGAGAATCCCTTACTGTTGTTTCCTGCGAATTTCCGGGCCTCAATAGGTCGAAAATATGGAATCAAAATTTTATACTTTAATACATAAACATAACTAAAAAATGGTTAGATCTAGAAAAGTACTGCTGCAAATAACTGCAAACATAATTTTCCATATCTTTCCACTTTAACACTCCATTGGTCACTGTGTTAAGGTTGCTCCTTGATATGATTTATCAAATGCCATGTACAGTAACAATATTAACTGATAAAACAATAATGTACATGAAATTTTAGCATTAAAGAATCATAACAATTATTTTGAAACAACCATATACTCAAGTAATTTTAGGTTTGATCTTGTCATCAAAGGGACAAGTCAACTGGGTGAACAAATGGCATACCTTTAGAGAGAGAGAGAGATTAAGAGGGTTATAACAGTAAGGATACAAACCTTAGATGCACACCATCAGAGGGACACAGTCATGGACAATACAATCACACTAGTAGAGAAGAAAAAATACACACAGCTCATGGTGGGTACGCAGTCATGCTATAAGGGACAAAGTCATGCACATTACAGTCACGTAGGGTAAGAGACACACAGTCCACATTTTAGTGACAACCCAACAATAAATCCATAGTTCAGGTAAAGTCCAACAAAAAATCTCGGTTAGGGTAAGAGCCAACAAACAACCCAACAAAATAACTCATGACTCAAGTAAGACATGTCACAACATCCTCAATTGGTCTCACAATACCCACAACAAATCCCATGACACTTTGCAGGCTCATGGAATCCTAGCAGCATCCCACACACCACCCTACAAAAGGTCATAATAGCTTTGGACAGGCTCACGATAGCATTGGACAACCTTAGTAGGTCATGACAGTTCAACAAAATGATGGAAATAGTCCTATTAGGGACAATACATTCCCTAATAGGTATGAGACAGGAAAAATCCCATACAACACCCTACAATAGGTCATAGTAGTCTTGGACACTCTCACAACAGCCTTGGACAAGATTAGCAGGTCATGACAGTTCAATGAAATGATGGCAGCAGTCCTATCAACAATAACACTAGCCCTAACAGTTCCAAGACAAGCATCATCCCAACCTAGCAGCAAATCGTATTTGCAGAAGAAGAATAGAAACATTAAAAACCTTGATGTTTTTTTCAAACATAAATGGAAAAAAACATAGACCAGACATGGAACACACAGCTGAGACCAATTGTCCAAAAAATAAAAACCATGAAATAAAATGGTCAATGGTATTACAAAATAAAATCATAAAATTAATTTGACCGATTGTCCAAAAAATAAAAACCATAAAATAAAATGGTCAATGGTCTTACAGAATAAAACCATAAAATTAATTTGACCAATTGTCCAAAAAATAAAAAATCATAAGATAAAGGGTTTCCCATTCACCAAAACAACAAAACAAGAGGAAGTCACACACCCCATGATCCAATTCACACTTATTAGTAGAATGTCTATCTGTAGAAGGACAAGTCTTAGAAAATTCCAGTTCACCCGATCAAAGGCTTTAACCAAATCAAGTTTAAGGACCATGACATTCAAATGCTTAGATTTTATTGAGTGGAGAATCTCCTGTGTTATCTCAACTAGTCCAATAATATGTCTACCTTTTAAAAACCAAAATTGTTGAGCAGAGATAGCTCAGTTAAGGATAGGCTTCAAGCGTAGAGCTGCAATTTTAGAGATAATTTTGTATACCATATTACACAGAGATATAGACCGAAATTCAGCAAATGAGGAAGGCTTATCACACTTGGGTATCATAGTCAGGAAGGTAGAGTTTATGGCACTAGTAACCTTACCTTCAATTTCTTCTTATTCAGCAGCACTATATAAATCTTCCCCCACAACATCAAAGAAGGTAAAATTCAACTGGCCATCCATCACGACCCGATATTTTATCTTTTTTAAAGCCCCTCAGTACAACTTAAAATTCTGATAGTGAGATAGGCATGAGAAATATTTCTTTTTCCTGGGCTTGGGAAAAGGAGGGAAAGAGGATTATCACCTTAAGTTGATCCACGATACTAGTACAGCCATCATCCTTAAATAGCTCAGAAAAATGTTGTTTTCCCAGCTACTTAAGAGGAATATCATCAGATATCATGTTACCATCATAGTCATTAAGTGACCAAATAGTTTTAGAATTTCTTTTGGCTGAGGAAAAGGCATGGAAAAATTTTGAGTTAGCATCACCTTTATTTATCCTTAGAGCTCTACTTTTTAATATCAGGGTAGTCACCTCATGTGCCACCAAATTATCTTTTTTAGTTTTAAGAACCTTCAGCTTTTCAATATCAGTGGCTGAGAGAATGCCAGTCCATTTCTAGGAGGGAACTAATCTCAGAATTTATATCTAGCAGCATCTTTATCCTAGAGCACTTTTTGATTCTTTCCCTGGTTTTGACAGTCTCTTTAAGTCTACCAATCTCGTGGGTGAGAGTCTCCAAATGGTCACAAGGCCGAAGAAATGAAGGCTTTAACCACGACTAAGTGACAAGGGGAGCAAAATCATCTTCCAAGATCCAGGATCGATTGAGTTTGAAGGGATAACATAGAGATGTGAGCATATTGCCCCATTCCAGGAAAATAGGATTGTGATATGAGACATCAGAGGGTGTGGTCCAAGTTATATAGCTAGTGAAAGTGGGAACAAGATGGTCAAAAATCAAGAATTGGTCAAGTCTTTTACTAATACCAACATCCCCCACACAACCATTTCTCTAGGTTGGGATAGGAGTACACCTGAGGAGGTATACCAGATGATTACAAGAAATAAGCTAAGAGAATTAATTTGACATAGGATTACTGTGTGCTTTACTACCCTAGACTTCAGTAGAAGAGAGAGTGAATTTTAAATCCCTAGCCAAGAGGATATTTGGTAAGGAAAGAAGACAAGTAGCCAATAAATTGTTCCAGAAGTCAGTACGGTGAGAATAAGTACCATAGAAATTGATAATAGAAAAGGCCTCAGATATCCCTTTAATGTTGGCCTTAAGGATAATACCAGCAAGGGAGGAGTAGGCTTTGCATCGAACCAAAAGAGAGTTCCAACCTGAGAGAAGGCCACTAGAGAGGCCAGATGTATCTATAGTACAAAACTCCCATCCAGGTTTCAATTTGGAAAAAGAAAGGAGAGCCTAAGAGAAGTTACACATAGTTTACTGGATCAGAATCATGTCAGGATTTAGGTAAGAGAAGCGAGAGCCAAGGGCTTTTTGTTTGGAAATCCCTCCAAAACCCTGGATATTCATAGACAAAATATTCATGGAGAGACATTCCCCTTAGGTATACATTATATAAGTACCCGTGAAGGACAAGGTGAGGTTCAAGACTGTCTAGCCGCATTCTTTAGCCTAGTAGAGAGAGGGGTGTAGATTCCTGTAGCTCCAGAGTCAGAGGGTTGTGATTTCTTATATTTTCAAAAGGTCACATTTTCGAAGCGAATAGAGTCTAAGGGGAGGGTAGAAGGAGAGATAGGTATTTTATCTATAAAGATAAAAGGGACTTTAGTAGGGAAGGATCCAAGAAAGCTGGGGAGTCCCTGGGACTAGTAGCACAAGGATTAGATGGTAGGGGATCAGAGCAAGGTGAAGGACTGAGAGGATTTGTAGAGGATGCAGGAAGAGAGAGATAATGTTCCAAATTAAAAGGAGGAGGTCCTTTAGGGAAGGAGTTAGTAAGGGTTCATGGGGAGAAGGGGACAAAGGTAAGGGGGAGATAGAAGGATAATATGTAAGGTCAACATAAGGTAAGGAATTAGTTGGTATATGTTGATAATGGAAAGCACATGTTTCTACATCTTCAATATATAATAGTTCTCCCTTAGTGAGCCCTTCATACAGTGTAGGCGAGGAAGAGACATACAGAGTATCAGGAGGGGGGGCGGTGACTGTGAACAGGTAGGGGGTAAATCTTATGAAGAGAAGGAAGGGGAGGGGCTATGGTCAAAACCCCTAGCCACATGCCGACCATGGAGGAGGAGGGAGAAAAAACTGTGCAAGTGTCCAGTCTCATGGAAATAGTTACATCTAAAGGGAACATTGAGATAATATAGCCTCTGAGAAATGATAAGTTCTTCAAACTCAATGCCAATGTCTGGAAGGAGACCTTTTGAAACATCAAGTTCTACAAGTACCTTGGCCATCCTCTTATCAAAATTCAAGTGGAAATCCTTCTCAAGGGCCACAAAATGATCAATTGAGTTTGCCAATCCAGTGAGGAAATCCCTATTCCAGAGAGATAAAGATAGGAAAGGAAGTAAGACCCAGAGATGGTGTTTAATAAATCTTTCCTTTAAGGGGTAAAATCCAGCGTGCCATCATCTCAAGACTAGATAATCCTTTTGTATGGTCCAGAGGGAATCCAAGATGTGGATAGCATCATGTTCTTCAATTAAAACAAATACCATCCATTTGCTCGCAAGAAGGATGATGGTGGGGATATAGTGAATGATGGGATTCATGTGGATAGTCTCCCAATCAATCCATTCCTCCTTGGGCATGGATGCATATTCAAACCTTCCAATGAGTGCTCTACAATAGAGGGCTTTGACCTTGTCGAAATACACATCGTGTTCCAACACATAATGACACTTAGATTCAAGCGCTTTAATGGATTTCGTCTTACGGAGGGTATGAAAAGAAGAGTGAGTACGAGGGGTTTTTATATTCCCACCCCCCTTCGAGGAAGCGTGATGCCCTTTAATCTCTGCCATAGTCAATAATACCCCCTAGACAACCCAGGATGAAAGGAGGGAAACACAGAAACAGTAACCAGAAACCGGGAATAAACCCACCAGAATACAGGTCACAAGGACTAGAAAAAACTTGTAATTACAGGGAAAGGCGACATCCTAAACCAAAAGTGCCAGAGTATAGTTACCAGCAACCCAAGAAAAAACCAAGGCAAAGGAAGGAATAAATAAGAATTGACAGTGCATGGATAGCAAACCCTGGGAGAGTAGTCGGTCAACACAGAGAAGCAAATACACAAACCCTAGAAACATAAAACTAATTCCCACTTTTTAATCATTGTTGGTACTAACCCTCTGGTAAGGAGGGTGGAATCCATGTGGGGTGGTCAAGCCATGCAGCTTCATAGAACCCTGGTAAAGGCATTCTGACCAAGCCCCAAAAACCCTAGGACTAAAAAACAAATAAGCATATAACAGTAGAGTACCTGAAAAGTGCAGTTCACCAGTCACTTGTTGTTGGAGTTGCAGGAATCGATGATAATGCCAAACAGTCCATTGTCAAGAAAAACCCGATAAAACCCAGAGTAGCCTAGTGAAGTCAAGTTATGGTTCCATAACTGACGCTAAAATTCAACAAGGATGATAAGGTAGTGTAACCGAGAAGACCAAGGAAAATGGGTGCACAATAGTTCACAAGAAATAGACAACGTGCATGGCAACGAAGTAGTAGTGTTCCCAAGACCAAAAGGTGGTGAAAGTAAGAGTAAAAAAATAGGAACATTGAAACAATAGGTGGTGCAAAGGGTAACACGCATAGATATGAGTAATACCCAAGTGGTTTAGGGCTTAGAGTCTCCCAAGGAACGAAAGCCGACCCAAAAATTATGTCGAAAGGTTAGGGTAACCGCCAGAGAAACCAGGAGACCGAGCACAAGCCGCCTTTGACACTGTGCTTGACAAAGAGTGTCTGTGCTTCCATCACCACACCAAATCTTACTTTACCATGAGATTATTCCTACTATGTGATTAGAAACCAGGAGATCGAGCACGATCCACCCACAAAAAGGGTATTTTACCCATTAGAGAGACCTTTATTTTATCAATATTGTTGATAAAAAGGCACTACAATATAGGTTAGTATTAGTGTGACCCCAAGGGAATCATACCAGTATCATCACAAATGCAAATTCATTTATAAAGAGACTTTAATGAAATGTAAAATGGAAGAGATAAAAATGGATGAGAAAGGTTTACCTTTTGAAAAGGGAATAATTTGGTAAAAATCATGGTGAACAAAACTTTCACAATGCCAAAACGTTTTGCAGAGACCTCCATCATTCTAGATGATGACCTACCAAAACATCTATCTTTTTCCAACACAAATTTCTCCATGTTGCTCCAACTCCATTCTTTCTCTCTTCCCTTTCTAATTCACTTGCATCGTACAAAATCCCTTTAAATAGAAATGGGTCCTTTCAACTTGACTAATGAATTTCATCCTTTGAGATTCTTTGATATGTCAAGTTTAAAATATCTTTCCATTTTATAAGCCAATCAATCAATTCATATTCCTATGAGCTTCCAACATAATATAACACGTCAATATTATCTACCCTCTTCTTGTTCAAAAAACTTGCAAGCTAAAACCATTTATAGAACATTGATAATTTAACCTCCCCCTATGTTTGTTTCCCATGTGCTTTGCATCACTTCTTTAGTCTCTAAAAAATATGCAATTCAATTCTTTTCGATGATGGGTAATGGGATTATCTTAGACTTATGAAATATTGTATAAATCAACAATATTACTCCAAAAAATATGTGTATAACATTGTAAGGAATCCCATGACATCTCTAGTGTCCACTTTGTCTTTTTCTTCTAGTTTTGAGCCACTTTGTTGTGTTTCTTTAAACCAATCTTTACTTTCCATTGTTATATCTCTATCCTTAGTTGCAATTCTTTGTTCATTATTGTTCTACTGATTTTTCTCACCATCCCTTGTCTTATGACCTCTATGAACTTTTATAATCCCTTCCTCAAACAATTATTGTGGGAACTTGAAATGAGGTTTCAAATTAACCGTAAGAGACCAAATATGAGGAGCTTTAAAGAGTACCTTATATTGGAGGTGAGTAATATTTTAGAACTCCAAATGTTGAAATAATAGAAATTTAGGGTGGAGGGTCTGGGATAAAAGTAGTGACCCCAAACAAAAAACACAAAGTTTTAAAATCCCATGGCATAATTTTTTTTCTCTTTGTTGTTATAGAGATCTAGTGTGCGGGGATCAATGAAAAGATCCTTTGAATACAAAGACCAAATATTAATGTGTATAAAAATAAAATATGTCAATGGATATAAAAACCTAAAAATGAACTAGAGTGGACATAACATATCCTAGATGAGCTATTGAAGCAAACGAGGCAATGATGTCAAGATTCAAAGAGGTTTGATTGAAGTCTATGGTACAAAAATGTACTAGAGTGGACATAACATATCCTATATGACCTATTGAATAAAAAGAGGGCATGGCATCAAGATTCAAAGAGCCTTGATTGAATTCTAAGGTACTAATTGATAAGTGCACAAAGGATACAACAAATGAACCTCACATTAAAAAGAACACTCAAGAGGAGAATTTCCATAATCATATGCTATGTGCACACTATATTCCATTAGCATACAAGAACAAAAATTATAGGTGGATATAGGTGAAGAGGTAGGTAAAGTAGTATAAGAGTATTAGTGAAATTTACAAATATCTTAGGATAGGAGTTACAAAAAGAAATATTCAACTTTTCATTCAACTAATTCTCTTCAAAATATGATTGACAAATGTTGACAACATTTTTACATTTTTCTCAAAATGTATTTATACTACGTTCCTCTACTTCTATATAAATACATGTTATAAGTGGTTACATTGCAGCTAGTAGGTAATTGATCTGAATTCTAAAATGGTTAAAAGGCTTATCTCCACATTCCCAAAAGTTAACTTGACCTCCCATATATCTATTTGACCCCTCTCTCGGCCAATTTGACCATCTATTGAGGATTTGAATCTCTTTCTCATTCCAAATGACTAATGATACCTTAGAGAAAGAAAAAATTGGTTAAACATATGTATCATTACCTCAGAAAGAGAAATTGATACCTCAGAGAGACAATGAATCTTTGCATTCAGTAATTATCTATATTTCTTACCCACACAATCGTACGACCTCTTAATTGGATGAGTAAATTGTTTGTCACTTAAGATTGATTATTAGTTCCATGTCATGAAACTACTTTTGGAAATAGAGTCTCAATGACAAAGAGAGTTTGTTTCTACAAGGCTCTGGTATCCTCAATTGAGTCTTAGTCTTGAAAAAAAAGGGTAAGAGTGGAAACCCCTTCCAAAAATAAATCCATATTTGTATGCCTATTGGAGGTTAGCAATGAAGGAATTTGCACTTAGAATAAATCAAATATCAAAGATAAAACTTTTATTCTATATAGTATCTGTATTGGTTAAGCAAGTGGACTATAATCCCCTTATCTACAGATTAGTAATTAAACAACATAATTTCAAATTCCCCTAAATCATTACATTTTTATCCATCTAATAGGTACATACCCTAGAAACCCCAACATCAAGAAACTTATTTCGCTAAAAGTTGGTAATGGTAAGCCGTAAGTATTGGACTCAATGCCATATTGGGTTGTAGGGAAACATTAGTCTTTTGTATGAAACAATTTTGACTATCTACAATAAAACATACTTTCATCCTTCCTAGGTGGTTGAAAAGACCTCCTTTTATGTTTGGCATTAAGCCTAGATGACCAATGGAACTACTGACCTCTCAAATGATCATGCACTCTTTTGGAATCTATTCATAAATTACATGCAAAGAGAGAATATCAAAATTTAGGAGGATACAAAATATGTTGGTCCAATAACAAATTGGCAGGTCACTATAGTGCTAAATTGGGATACCAAGGCATGCATTAAAGTGAGTCTCAAAATAAAATGGTGGCGATATAAGGTTTTGTGGATCAATGCTCTTCTTAAAGAAATAATACATATATGGTTGACACTTTCACTACAACAAATAACCCTTTTAGGGGTAGTTTTGGATTGCGGCGGTCTTGTTAAAAATGCCTCCAATTTTTTGTATCCCTTTAGGGGTGGTTTTAAACACTATAGAAGGAGCAAGTCGACAAGTTGACTTGAATGAGGACCGGCTTAGTTGATCAACCGACTAAGTCGATGGGCCGACTTAGTCGATCAGCCAACTAAACTAGAATATTAGGTCGGCTAACTAAAAGTCGTGTCGGTTCACCAAACCAACAGGTAGTTATTTTGTAACTATTTGTAAATTGTATATATTAGGCTGTTGAGCCAAACAAGAAATCAGTTCAGTTCTTTTCCTTGGAGGAACTCATTGGAATAATATAATCTGTTTATCCTATATGTTCTTGTCTCTTGTCTCTTCTTTATATTTATGTATGTTTTAGTATGTATTATTGGTAACCTTATGTGATCTGTGAGATTACAACATTAGTTCCCCCACTCCATCACCACCACCACCAACATCCCCACCACCCCCATCACCCCCAACATCCCCACACCCAGACATATCACAACCAAATCCATCCACATAGCCAGAGGTGGTCATACCACCTCCCTAGATAGAAAACCCATCAACCTCTCTCCTGCAAACCAAAGGCCCCTTGTCAACAGTTGCACGTACCCCGGAGACCGAGCCAGAAAAGAACAAGAAGAAGAAAGAGCATCATGCAAAAAATTCCAGCCTACAGATCAGCTTAAGAGACACAATCTCCTTGACTGACACAGAGGTGGGCCAACTCCTTATAAACCTAGCCAAAGAAGCAAATACAAGGGCTGACAGAAAAACAAAGGAACTAACAAATAAGGATACAGAACACGTCGAGTTTCTCGGAAAATGCAGGACATTAGCTCAGTCTATCATACCAGGCCTTATCGAAGTCAACACAGATAGACTGTTGGAAAGAGCATATCAGCTCTTCGAGAGCATGGTGTCAACCATCCAGGCACATCTCCAGGAAACTAAGGAAGAACAGAAGGAAGAGACTGCCCGACTACTACTGACATAGCACACTGCTTTCTCATAGGCATACAAAGTGCTACAGGACCATATGGAGGAGTCTGTCATCACCGAAGAAGTCTTAAGAGACTGGCCTACTCACTATGGGTAGGTCTATCAGCAGACATGACAGACTCGTCAAGGCATTCAGGCTTTAGAGAGAAGGAAGATGACAGAGGCAGCACTTAGGCAGACAATAGAAGAACAGATAGTGCTGGAAAACAACAAACTATAGCAGCTAGAACGGGAAGCACATCAGTGGGTGCAACAAGCTCTTCCCAATTTAGAGAAAGTCGACATCATCTGCCCCCAGATGAAAAGACTCATCGACACAGCAGAAGAGAAGAACCAATTCCTAGGCCCCAACATGGAGAAGATCACAGAAGTTCCCCTATCAGAGAAGATGTCAGTCCTATCAAGATTAACTACATTAACTATCAACATCCAGAAAGCTTTGCAGAGCTGGACATATTTTCAGCATCATCTTGCCATCACACCTCAAGCCATTGTCGAGATCTGCGTTCAGAAAAGACCAACCATCCGTCTGCACAGTCCACCACAATAATACTTTGAAGAAGCCCGACGCACATCTTTTTGTACCTCCCTGTTTCTTCGGGAGGAAGAAACGTTTTTTCCATGGGGGAGATGTAGAAGGAGCAAGTCGACAAGTTGACTTGAACAAGGACCAGCTTAGCCGATCAACCGACTAAGTCGATGGGCCGACTTAGTCGATCAACCGACTAAGTCGGTCGGCCGACTAAACTAGAAGATTAGGTCGGCTAACTAAAAGTCATGTCGGTTCACTGAACTGACAGGTAGTTATTTTGTAACTATTTGTAAATTGTATATATTAGGCTGTTGAGCCAAACAAGAACTTAGTTCAGTTCTTTGCCTTGTATGAACTCATTGGAATAATATAATCTATTTATCCTATTTGTTCTTGTCTCTTTTCTTTGCTTTATATTTATGTATGTTTTAGTATGTATTATTGGTAACCTTATGTGATCTGTGAGATTACAACAAACACCCTCCCCACCCCCCCTAAAAAAAAGTCGTGAGATTTAGACTTTTGGTGGCGGTTTTTTAAAACCTCCCCCATAAGTCTAGTTCTGATGAATTTTGGAAGGGGTAGGAGGGGGTTAATTTTAAAGACACACCCCCCTCCCCCCCCTAAAAAGGTGGTTTTGAAGGCATTTTTAGAACCCCCCGCCCCCTGTCCCCCCAAAAAAAGTCACGAGAATGTGACTTTTAGGGGCGATTATTTTTAAACTGCCCCAAAAGGTTCAATTCTCATTACTTTTTTAGGGCAATTTTTAAAAAACCTCTCCCCCCAAGGGTGTTTTTGAATGTGGTTTTTAGAAACCCCCTCACCCCCTGTTGGTTTTTTTTCCCCTACGACCCAGGTTCAACCCTCCTTTTTTGTCAACGTAACAAAGCCCAAGATATCAGCTTGACGGAGCAGAGCCCAACCAATAGTACCTATGACATAGATGTTGTCTCACCCGATACATCTTAGTTCTATGGGTAACTACCAGAACCACATTTCTATAGTATGTGCAGGATAGTATTTTAATTCCTTGGCCCTAGGCCAAGGTTTCCAACGAAGACCAATAAGTTGGGTTGGTGGTTTGCACATTATCTATCACCACAAGGTATGATTTGCCCTTATTTATGCAATCTTACGCAAATGCACAGTGAACAGACATCACAAACATATTCATTACTCGAAATACAACATTCATATAGTTATCCCTTTAAATCACAATAACCAATCAATAATTAAACATGGTAAATATGCACTCGTCTAAGCTACTCAACATTCACACATATACACAGCATGTAACATGGAAACCCATCCGGGGAAAAACCATAAGGTGCTCTTCATATGGAATTGGCATGAGGAAATAGATGCACCTTTTTTCTATACATAAGACTATAGAATCTATTCAATATATTCTCTTATATCTCTAAATACTTCTCCTCCCTCTTATGCTCTCTGTTCTTATTTATATTTATCACTCTACTCTACTCCTCCTTAGTGATCTACGCATAGCCTGGATCGACTCAACCTTCTCTATCTGTCTACACAATCAGCTGTAGAACCACTACTCTGATGCACATAGAGATCCAGAGTTAGTAACCAAAAATATATACCTCTATTCTAGCTCTAGTGTCTCTCCCCAAAGTCTAGACACTTACTCAAAACTGTTGTATCAACTAATCAACTCAAAATCATCTAAAACAAGAACTAATTAACGGGATAACTGGTTAATCGGATAACCCATTTACAACTTGGGTTTCTCCTTTTATAGCCTTATTATAGACTCGATATAATCCCATACATGCTTGTTACAGACTCAATATTGACTCGATACAGACTCTAACAGACTCAACTTCATTCGTTATCCTGACCGACTTACTATCTTCAAACTACAGGCTATCTTTCCTATTCTATCAATATATGAACAAAAAGGAACTATCGACCTAAATTACAAAAATTCCTTTACATGTGTGGTTTACACTGGCTCCAACAGAGCTCCCATGATCACTAAGGGTTGTTTTTTTTCTCAGCATCATCATGCCTTACTGTAACTTTTTGGCCGTTACCTTATCTACACGCCTACTTCTGCGAATATTCTGAAATGTCATCATGTCTCTTGCTCCGTCCTTCTGACATAGCTTACAAAACTAACACAACTTCCTCATCTCGTGCCTTCTCTTTATCTTTCCCCTTATATTCCCTCTTATATCACAACATCCTTCTCTTCTTCTTTTATGTTGTTTCCTATGCCGCGGTTCCTTCCTCTTCTTCCTTATACTATATTTCCTTACCTAGGTAGAATTCTATATTAATGCTTCCCTTCTATCCTGGGCCCAATAGGCCCCCAACACTCACTTGTGGCTTGTCCCGAGCCACGCGAGCTACTGCTCCATAAATTGACTTGTGTGAATTTTGTTCTGAAAATCCTCCACAATTTTCAGTAGCTTCTGTTTTTCTACGTGCACTTCTTCTTCAACTTTCTGCATGTGTTCCACCAGGTCGGAACTGATGTGTTTCGACATGTTGTTTTCTACTAAAGTTGCTACCTCACGCACCTTCTGGTGCATAGGATAAATTATCCCTGTGACACTTTCTACTTCTACCTATAACTCCTCTACCTTTTCCCTGTGTTGCTACTGCAGTGTGCGCAACACAGTGGTTTGTTGTTGTAGGTTGCGCACTTCTATTGTTCTAACCTTTTTCTGCTCCAAGGGAAGCTGTATTATCTCATTTTGTATCTGCATGATATTTTATTCTAGTGCAGTATGGCCATTTGCAATATTCTATGATTGCTCATAATCCATTAAGGTTTCCCAAGTCTGGGAAACTTGGTCCACAGCTTAGCACATGTTTGTTTGGAATTTTCTATTTCTTTGCATCCTGTGTAGCTGTGTATCTCCTTTGTTCCAACGCTTCTAGAGGTGTGTTAGGTGTCCTTTGCTCCTCTAACTGGACTATTTTTTTCTTAAGGTCCATCACTAATTCCACTAGCTATTTTATTTTGGAATTCGGGGCCATTTTCAGTGTTATTCCTTCGTCCTCCAAGCTACTACAGGACATAGTGACTGCTTCACTAATTCTTCGATAGTTACCATCCAAATCTAGTTTATTTTGTTCAAAATATTGAATTTCACTTTTCAGTTTCCTAAGGTCTTGATCTGAAGCCTTTACCTATGTAGCTAGGTAGTGCTCTTGTATCCTTATTTCGGCATTAACAACATTCTGGATAACATACACTTCATTCATATGCATAGATGAAAAATCTATAATGAGCTGGTTAGTATCCTGAAAATCAAGATTAAATTTTGGGGTGCCACACTTAACATAATCTTTAGGGACTTGTACTGGTATTAGTAGGGTTGGCACAAAGGCCATAGTTTGCTCAATTCATGATGTTTCAGATGCAGCTCGGGAGTCTGATGTCACACTTGGACCATCAACAACAATCTTAACTTCTTCCACTTCTTTACAGGGAACCTTAAGAAGTTCAATGACTGAACCTAAAATATCCTCTTGTCCTTCTTCTATAGACTTGAAACTAGATTGCGCAGCTTCGATGATTGCTTCAGTCATGAGTTGCATATCATTATTGTCTAGAGTAACAGTGTTTGCAGTTCAGTCGAATTTCATATTCTTCTTTGGTATGCTTGGCGACACTTGTTGTTCTTTAGGTTCCCTATCCTCAACTTGTTCTTCCTAAGTTTCCCCCTCCTCATGTTTGGATTCTAGGTCTGTTGGTAGTGAGGGGTGTGAATTTCATTAGAGTGCCCACTCCCTATGTGTTATTCTTCTTCATTTTGCTCCTCTTCTTGGTCTGGGCGATATTGCTATTGGATTTTTTCTTTAGGTTCTGCAACACACCATTATTTCCTCCACTAATTAACAATTTATTGGACCTATTCCTTGGTTATGATAAAGTTGTCTTGTATCTTCAGCTGTTGCAGCTATTGTCATGGTTGTAGGTAAACATTGTGTGGATCCACTTCAAACATAACTATGGAACAAAACTATTGGACTGTGGCAACATCTATCCTTGAAATTGTCCTTATCTGATGTTGTATAGCCTCCATATGCATAAATAATTCAATATTTCTTTCCTGCTATCGTGATTTTTGCTTCTTTGTGAACCAGAGGTTCCAGTACCTCACCCCTTGACAGGGGAATTGCAGGTTAACACCTTGGTAGTGTTCTGGTTCAGACCATGCAATGAATGAGATTAAAATTAACAACCATGAATAATGGAACACCTAGCCCCTTTCTTGTGCATCAATGGCATCTTGAACAAACTCCTTCAACAAGAATTGACACCAACTGATTTGAGTTCCTTCCGTGCAGAGGTCTGCAAGCGCAATTTCTCTCGCCATACACTGGTCTTAATGTATTTTGTGGAGTAACTTGGATGCTAATACTTTCATTGCAAATATAACAGTGGGGTTATTAATGGTATGAATAAAAAAACCTCATTTACTTCTTTGTATGCCTAACTTTTCCTTCATTTGCTTAGCTATGGCTGCCTCTTGATCCTTTTTTAGCATTGGTGTTGGGTCCATTCCAGTAGATGGCAATTCTATAATGGAATTGATGAGATTAACAGTCATGGGTATGGGTTTTCCTAACCAGAGAACCCCATCATGGAAAAGTAGAAGTAACTTCTTAACAGAGGTGTTAATTTGGGTATCATGCCCAAAATGTGGCATGTATAGGGATGATAATATGCCATAATTCTCCAATTTTGTATCCCAGTGTTGTATAACATACATGCGAGGATCCTTCGGTATGTCTTACACAATGTCCATATACCTATTACGGTCTAAGGTTGGTTGCATCTTGGTGTCATGGTCACTGTAAAATAGCCTTTGCACTTTGGGTAAAATATCTTTTACTACCTTCACACCCTAATGTACTAGATGCACCAGCAGTGGAGCCTTTCCGTTCTTTAGGATTGCAACTTCTAGTGCATTTCTGCGTCAAGGTGGGACATATGGCGACAATAAATTTTGTGTCTCAAAAATCCTTTTCCGATGGGGCTGCCTTTGGGGGTGTTACTACTCTTCCCTTCCACTTTCTGGTGCTAGTGCACTTGTCTGCTAAGGAGTTGGTGGGCTTGGACTATCCTTTTGGATTGGTTTAGTGGCCTTCGACTTGACTCCAGGAGTGGTTTTCTCATTAGCAGGGCCCATTGGTGGTGGGATATATCCAACAACATCTTCCATTATCGGGGTGGGTGATATAGACTTGGATTCAACTGTGATTGTGCTTGAGACAGAGATGACCATACTATAACCTCACTAGTTCATTTCTTAGGGTTTGACACAAAAATAGTTTTTTTCTTTGGTATGCCAGGAGAAAATACAGAATAGTGAGGCTTGATAAATACCCTAACCGATGCTAGACATACTTCATATGTAAGTTTAAATTTTCCGAAAGGAATATATCCTTTTCACCGCATGGGTGTACCATGACTCTTAGATCAAACCTTTTTGCATTATGCCACTACTGTCCTGTCACTGAATTAGTAGTTATTGTTAACCAACAGGTTGGTATGCAAAAATCTCATTGTCAGTTTTTTTTTATGTCCTTTCTAACAGGGTGTCATGTATTTTCACACGTGTGGTATCTTTCCACTTCGCACATTCCTTTTGACACATGGATATTATGGAAGCTAGGTCACTATCCCTCGGATCCTTCATGATATTATACCACGCCGTGTAGTTATGTTTCATTGATGGAGGTATGTGTCCGCAACAGTTATCTCTGCAAATATTTTCTCCTTTAGTATGTGTAGGGAATTATTGATTGTTGGGTTTTCTCTTGTAAATTAAAATGTCCGGGTAAAGTTTACAGTCAAAATTTCCCATTCAACGGTTCCTTGTCCCATATCCTCTAAAATGTGCCAACCTCTTGGCTCCATTTCCAAGGTGTGGATTAATCGGTGAACCCATTCTTGTCGTGGATATGCTTGCCAAGTTGTGCGATAGTGCTCAATATGTTTTCCAGGATCTGACAATCCCGTGTACTTTTGATCATTGTAACTGATATCTTCCCTAAATATGATCTCCATTAGTCTTCTACATTGCGTCCATTCAGAGATAGACTGTTTATGTGTACCCCACCATCTAGCAGGCGTAGCTTTCAGCACATAGTCCAGAGCGAACAGTCAATGTGGTTCTGTGACCTTTTCTTCAAATTCTTCCAAGAAGGATGCAAGGTTAGGAAATTCTTCATACGTAGGAAACATGATTTCTTTATATCCTACCATTTGAACAACTTTTCTAATTCTTTCACACCCACGCATGGAGACCATATGCAATCTGTTCTGCCAATTTTCTAGGGCTTTGCCTGAGTTGGGCATGCATGAGCTTACATTGCGCCAACTCAAGTTTCCATCAGCTGTGGGGTTAATATAATCTTCCTTTGAAGACATAATGTTATAAATATGTTCCAGATAATTCTCTTTCCCTTCTTTATGTATAGGATCAACATATCACTTCCCTTCAAGGGGATCAGTGGGCACAACCACTCTTATTTTAGAATCTTCGAAAGATAAGATCCTTTTCTTGATGTTTATGATAGTTTGGTTGTCTATTTCCCAATCAATACCTAGAAATGTAGGATAGGGGTTTGTGTCATTGACAATGTCAATGAACTTAAATTCGGCATATGTTCTAAAGCCTTTGACGTCCACGGGTACTTGAGACAGTCTACCAATTAGGAGCACCTTCGACTGGTTTGCAAGCCTTAGATGAACAAGAGACCAGTCCAGTCATGACTTGTTCATTCCTTCCCATGTTTGTCTTGTCAATATATTGACATCTGAGCCCAAGTTGATTATGATATAGTCCATATCATAATCTCCTATCTACGGAGTTAATCACAGTTCTTGGTCTTTCTTCTGTTTGCTTCCAATTTGATTGACTCTACTTTCAGGGCACAGATCTTCTATGCTATATTCTATGAGTGCTATCAATTCTGCGACAGCATCGTTGTCATGGATTAGTGATAAAAAAAAATTGAAAAATTCCTTGAGCTTACTAACCTTTTTAGTGGGCAGCCTTCGGATTAGTTGTTCAAATCTTCTATGAATGGCTCTCATTTGTCCAGATGTTGACGACTGATTGGTATCAATAAGGTCTCGTCCCGCCTCCAAGAAGACTTCCTTCTCCTATTGGACATCTAGTGGAGATTTATTTTGTACTGTAGGTCGCACCTGTGGTTATCCTTGTGCTGTATTTTGGTCCTCTCCTATCGCAACACCTCTTCTTGTGACTACAACAAGGTTGGGTTGTCTTGGTTCGATAGAAATCATTTGAATATTTGGATTGGGGTTTGGATTCGGATTCTGCACTGGGTTCCGGTTAATGACATTTCTATGCTTCCATTTCGCAATAAGTTGCAGACAATGTTCGATAGTGTGATCAAATTCTTTACATTATGTACATTTTTTTGTAGGACTTTGACAATCTCAGGAAAAGTGTCCCAACTTCCCACAATTATAACATACAACTTGGCCTCTTCCTCGACCAAATCCTCCTCCTATCTTCTGTCCTCGACCTCTAAAGTTCCCACCACCCCTTTGCAAACGGTATTGTTGTTGTTGAGGATATTGGTTTGGCTGATACTGAGGTTGAGGATATTTTTTTTGTTGAAACTGCACAAGCTGATACTGAGGCTACGCTCCTTCAACTTGCATTTGTTCCTCATTATTCATTAGGTAGGTATCCATCGGTTTCCCTTGGAGCAGCTGAAGTGGTCTATAGTCCTTTTTTTCATGACCTACCGATCTACAAAATTTACAATACAGACTAACAGGTGCACTTACAATCTTCTTCAAGTACAGACATTCCTTGTACTTGTGAACTCTAGTCTAGAATACTCTACACCAAGGCATTCGTTGGGTGTTTAATGGGTTTGGTGCACCTACTGTGGCATAATTCATTAGTGCCAGGAAATTATCCTTATGGTTCCCGTCTATTCTGCACCTGGTACACCATAGTTCATCTTGAACTTCCTTCCCTCTTTTGACGTCCTGGATATGCATCGTAAGATTGACCAGTTGCGACTAAATTTGCATCATGCCCGAGCCAATATCTCCAACTGGAGAGGCTTCTAACTTCATTGCTATCTCTAGAGCCTCTATTTGCAACACAAGTTTTTCTTGCATAAATGACGTTTAGATGTGTGGAAAAAGGTGGAAATGAACCATTCCTTGTGTTGCGCATATAACATTTGGAAACTCACATTGGCCATTAATGTCTTAAATATCTGGCAAAATCCCAAACATATTCTATTGGTAGCTACCTGATCTCCTTGATCTCAGTGATGTATTGTGATTCAGACTTTGGTTTCTTAAATTCATCAATCAACCTGGGTCAACTCTCATTGAGTGTCTTTGGGACCACGCCCATTGGTACTATGGAAAAATTCATATACCAATCTAACGCACGACCTCATAGAGTCATGATCATCTATGATTTCTTAATGTTCTTGTCCTAGATTTGTCGTACAGTCCATATGGAGTCACATAGAAACCAATGTTTTTCTGGGTCTTCCAACCCATTCCCATTGAAAATTGGGAGCTTAATGTCAGTTCTATCCATTGGATTGATCGGTACCATATTGATTGCTGGTACAACATAAACAAAATGTGGAATATTTGGACTTCCTTGTCTGCTATTTATAGTGTTAGTACTACTTGTATTTACATAAATACTTGGAGACAGGTCTCGCGATCTTACCTTTGGTACCGTAGGCGAGTTGTGTACACGTTCTCGTTTGAGAGCTTTAGTCGACTCCTCGTACTCTTCATCTCCATATGAGATTGGGTGATACTCCTCTTCCTTGTCACATGAGCCTTCATCTAGGTATGACCTAAACTCAATGCCTTCTTCTTCTTGATCTGTGTTGCAAATGCCTCGTCTAAATAGAGTTTTTTTGTCTTTTGTCGTACCTAAATCTTCTTCTGCTTCTCAAAAATCTGGGTTCTAGTTCAGTTCCACTTTCTCCTTGGAACATCTCACTATAGGGTTCTGCTGAGACATAGCCACCCTTTTCTATTCAATCTATGATTTGCAGAATTCCCTTTTCACATATAATCATTTTGATCCATGTCTTCCAAGATGAGAGATGTTGACAGTGCAGTCCTTGAAATTGTTTTTGCTAGGCCTCACTGTATGAGGTTATTGTATCAACAATGAACTCAATTATATAGCCTTCTATAATACTGTCTACCTAGAATTCTACAACCCTTGATATAGGGTTATTGATTCTTTTCAGCTGCTCAATCAAGAACAAAGTCCACTCTGTCAATTCTCCTCCTTCAAAACTCTTTTTCTGGGATGCCAACTTAGAAAACCATTCATACAACACAATAGGGAACTCGACAAAGAAAATATCATGAATATATGAATATATGTACCATTCTAACCACTTTGTCAGCGTCCACCAATATCCTTCGCTTTATTTTCACGCAAACTCTATCTCTTTTGCGTCCACCTAGTTTTGGATCTATGGTTTTGTAGGATGCCAGAACATATCCCTCACCACAACACTTCAAGTCCTGGAAACAAAACCATTTGTTGGATTTTTTTCCCCCAATGACTAAGGTTCATCCATCCTTTTTGGGTAGTGCAACAAAGCCCAATATATCAGCCCAATGAAGCAGATCCCAACCGACAGAACCTGCAACAAAAATGTCGTCTCACCTAAGATATCTCAGTTCTATGGGTAACTGCTAGAACCACGTTTCCACAATTTGTGCGGAAGGGTGTTTTAAGTCCCTGGCCCCGCGCCAAGGTTTCGAAAGAATACAGGGAAGTTGGGTTGGTGGTTTGCATGTTCTCTATTAACACATGATATGAGTTTCCCTTCTTTATGTAATCTTACGCAAATGCACACTGAATAGACATCACCAACATATTCATTACCCAAAATACAACATTCATACAATTATCACTTTAAAGCACAATAACCAATCAATCATTAAACATAGTAAATATGCACTCGTCTAAGCTACTCAACATTCACACATTCACACAGCATGCAATGTGGAAACCCATCCAAGAAAAAACCACAAGGTACTCTTTATATGGCATTGGCATGAGGAAATATATGCACCTTTTGTCTATACATAAAGCTACAGACTCTGTTCAATATCTTCTCTTCTATCTCTTCATACTTCTCCTCCCTCTCATTCTCTCTGTTCTTCTCTATCTTTATCACTCTACTCTACTCCTACTTAATGATCCGCACACAACCTGGGTCGACTCAACCTTCTCTATTTGTCTACGCACTCAGCTACAGAACCACTACTCTGATGCACACAACGATCCAGATTCAGTAACCAAAATTATCTATCTCTAGTCTAGTTCCAATGTCTCTTCCCAGAGTCTAGACACTTACTTAAAACTGTTGTATCAACTCATTAGCTCAAAATCGTCTAAAACAATAACTAGCCAATGGGCTAACTGGTTAACCAGATAACCCATTTACAACTTGGGTTTCTCCTTTTATAGCCTTATTACAGACTCGATATACTCCCATACATGATTGTTATAGAATCAATACTAAATCGTTACAGACTCTAAGATACTTAGCTTCAGTCGCTATCACAGCTGACTTACTATCATCAGCCCACAGGTTGTATTTCCTATTCTAGCAATATATGACCAAAAAGGTGTTATCGTCCTAACTTATAAAAATGCCTTTACGCGTGTGGCTTCTATCGACTCCAACCGAGCCCATACCCACGATCACTAAGGGTTGTTTCTTTCTCATCATCATGCCTTATTGTCACTTTCTAGCTGCTACCTTATCTGCATGCCTACTTTTGCGAATATTCTTCCATGTCATCACGTCTCTTGCTCTGTCGTTCCATCATAGCTTACAAAATTGGCGTAGCTTCCTCATCGCACACCTTCTGTTTACCTTTCTCCATATCTACCCTCTTATGTCGTAACATCCTTCTCTTCTTCTTTGATTTTTTTTCCCTATGTCGCAGGTCCTTCCTCTTCTTCCTTATACTCTTCTTTCCTTACCTAGGCAGAATTCTATATGAATTTCGCCCTTCTATCCCAAGCCCAACACCCCCTAAAAAACAATTCATGAGAATTAGATTTTGGGGGGTGGTTGTTTGAAACCTCCACCAAAAATTTCAATTCTCATCACTTTTGGAGAGGTATTTTTGTTAAATGTACAACATCAAGATTCATTCTCCATCAGGCTTCATTCTCCAAGACTTATGTGGTATCAAGTCAGAAACTTGTGTTGTATCAAGTTAAGGACTTATGTGGTATCAAGTCAGAAACTTGTGTTTTATCAAGTTAAGGACATGCGTGGTATCAAGTCAAAAACTTGTGTTGTATCAAGTTAAGGAATTGTGTGGTATCAAGTCAGAAACATGTGTTGTAACAAGTTAAGGACTTCTGTGGTATCAAGTTAGGGACTTGTGCTCTATCAATTCAGAATCTTGTGTTGTATCAAGTTAAGGACTTATGTGGTATTAAGTTGGGACATTGTGTTGTATCAAGTCCTATATTATATGTCATCATGTATTGAGGTGGGATGCATGTATTGTGATCTTGTGTTGTATCAATATTGGAATCCTATGTTGTATCAAGATTGCAAGCTTGTGTTGTATCAATTCTAGACTTGTGCTGTATCAAGATTGCAAGATTGTGTATTATCAAGTCTAGAATTGTGTTGTATCAATTCAAATGATTCTCATAGACGATACCCTATGAGATGGATCTCCTTAACTGGAGATGGTATTGTGTTGTATCAAGACTGAGGTCTTGTGTTGTATCAAGACTAGAGACTTGTGTTGCATCAAGTCATGATCCTCATTTGTTGAGGTGGCACGCTTTACTTGTTAAAGTGGTGATACTATGTGATATATTACTAACCATGGTCATTCGAGATGGGTAAAGCTATTAGGTCTCCTCTAGAGACTGTTCACCTCTAGAGTGAATTAATTTAACATATGACTATATGGTATGGGGTAATATATATGATCGTCAGTATGTTTGACAATTATTCTTAGTATAATATGATATGATAGATTATTAAACATAGACCATGCAATAAGATAAAGAGATAAGAAATATAGATATTATGAGAGAAAAATAATTCCAAGTGAACTCAATTTATAAACACTTCAATTAAATATGAATGCCTCAATCGGTGCATTAGTTAAAGCATCAGTTGAACTATTAATGATCAACATTCAGTTAAGTAAAGAAGACCTCAATGTTAATCATTCAACAAGATTTAGTTAACAATGGTTAAATATGTGATTAAATAAAGATGGATTAGTTAAATAAAGTGGTTACACTTTAGTAAGACTAAGGGAAGACACTTAAGTTAATCGAAGGATGACACTTCAATTAAGAAAGTGTGTTGTTGCATGCGATACTTGAGTTATTGCACTATGACACTTATGTTAGCATGTTAACTAAGTGATCGATATTTAGTTAGAGATCAAGTTCACTACAATGTTAGTTAACTATCAATTAATATCCATGATTGAAGGTATGTTGCATTAGTTGTGCATGATGAAGATTCAATGAATGAATTGTTTATTCAAAAAAATGAAATTTGAAATTGCAATGCATGTGTAGATATTTATCATGCAATCATTCACTAGGGTTTGCATGGAAGTCATTATGTCTTGTTATTAATATGCTAGGCATATGGAAAGTTCATAACAATTGTAACATCAAATATCTCTTCTTTGTTGCTCTGTATTCTCTCTTATTGGTAAATCTGCTTATGTTGTAAAAGTCATTCTATGTAATATATCTCTTATACTGTGAATAATTGTTGGTGTTTTCCATCCTCTCTGTTATGAGGATTTTCCCCAGGGTACATCTTGTGTTGTGGATGAATTATTGTGTGTGATTGAATTTTTAATTGTTACAAGTCCTCAACATATCGTTGATAAAAGTTTTAAAGCTCAAGCATCTCCATTATTGCTCAAAACATTAACCTGGAATCAGAGCAAGAGCGCGAAGGAGCTTAATTTTTCCCATGCAAACTGAATCCTACATTATCTTGAGGAGTGGAGCAGCCATGGCATCGATATTCGTCCAATCGAAAGACTGACTTGAAGGTACTTCCAACTTCAAAACATGGAAGGAAAGAGTGTTAAGCATTCTTAAGGAGAATGTCATGGGTTTCTACGTGACCTCAGTGAGTGAGGATCCTTTATCTATTGCAGGGAAATTTCAAGAGCATGCCAATATGCACCCTTATCGTCACTTTTTAGGAGACAAATTTCATGGAGAATTTATGATCTATTCGTGAGGAATCATCCAAAACCTTTGAAAATCCACTTCCCAAATGGGAAAATTTATCTTAATTATGATCAGATTCAAAAAAATTGTAACTGTTTGATAGATACGATCAAGTATTTGAAGATGAAATTTTTAGAATTTGTGTTATGGTGATCTTTCCAAAAATGGACGAATTGGTTGAACAACTTAGGGATTTGTTTTTTGGATATTATAGTTATTCAATGGATCTTGTGTATAATGAGAGTCTCATAGAGTTGAGAACTCATTCAGAGAATAGGATGATCATTGGAAGAAGTTTAAACTACGGAATAACATTCAATCTAGGTTGCATGGGATCCAGTTTCTCCATGCAGAGATTTGTTACCTCCTACATGGACTCAAATTTGCAAAGAGTTAAAGACCGAGAGACTCCAGTAATATCCACAAGGAAGAAGAGATCAAGAGGGATCATACAAAACAATAAAAGATAAGTACTTGCATTTTTTATTATA
>LPNX010558301.1:309723-337274 GCA_001517045.1 Pseudotsuga menziesii
ACAAAATTCATAAAGATATGAATATAAATCATGCATGATTTTTTCATAAGATATGAATATAGAGTTGCATGATTGATTCATGAGATATGAATGTTGGGCTACATGATTGTTCATAAATATATGAATATAGAGGTGCATGATTATTCATGAGATATGAATGTTGGGTTGCATGATTATTTGATTATCATATGCTTTTATAAAATCATTTTTTTTCATTACAATCTATATTCCTAGGATTAGGAATGATGTTATGGTATAAACATGATTTAAACAACATGTTACAATCTTTCTATTTATTGGTAAATAGAAAAACCCATATTATGTTTAAATCAAGAAGAATGCGGCATTGCATAAATATTGATGAGATCTAAATACAAGACTAATATAGAACTGAAAAACATTACATGAAATATGAATGGGGTTATGTCGAAACATTGATTTAATGTGTACGTAACTATATGAACCATTTCAAATACATTGAAGTACTCATGTGATTAAAATTTGTGAGATGTGGTTATACTAAAACATTGGTTAAAATGTTTTGCATGTCAGTATGTGTTGTTTGTCATTTTATTGAAATGACTAGACTATGCAAGGTTACTAATAACTTGATCGAATTTGTCTTGTAGGGAAAAACTATATGACCTGACCTACAATTAAAGTAAAAATGAAATGTATTGAATGATGAGTAATTCCAATGGCTGATCCTGAAAGAGAGCGGGACGTTGTGAAGCAAGAAGCTTTTAGTAGCATATTGAGAGGTTCCTATGTATTAGGAAGAAGTTAGAATAGAATCCCTAATCCTATTCTTAGAGATGTAAATACTCTTGAAGATAATTAAATTATATTATTTACATTCATGTGTCTATAATATCTTCAGACATAGTTGAGCATGATTCTCCGTGATGGAGGACCCAAATTATGATTCTCACATCCTGATGGTGAGAGGGAGTAACTATATTTGCTAGCTCCCGAAGAACCAGTAAAACTAGTTGATGTATGTTATGTTAAGAGGAGAAATTCATGATGTTCATATTCAGAAGGAAGTTGGAAACATTATTCAAGAATATTGTTATGATTCTTATGATTGGTAGTGTGGCAGTCGCCATACAAATATTTTCCTCTGTTAAGGAAAATGTGCAGTAAAAGAACCTGAAGAGTTTTAGGATTATGGACTATAAATACATGGCCACACATATGAAGATAAATCTGAAATTTTATAATTCTTATTTCATATTTGTAGGATCTCAAGCCAATTGAGATGTATTTGGTTAGTCACAGGTCCCATGATCGATTATATGATTTGCAGTTTATACATAGACATGTAAAACAAATCATGTGTTGTGGTACCTACTTGGTACAAGTGTATATGAACTTAGATATGTATTGATAAATGGAATAAAAATTCAAATATACATGAGATATGACTAGTATAGTGATAAAGGAAAGATCACATGTGTTTCTCTATATAGAGCATCTTGAAAAGAAATAAAGATCTATGAGGTTTCTAATCAGTTATATCTGAGGCATGGTATATATCCACAAATGAAAAAAATGCCATCATTCTTACTAACCCTCTATCTGGTACAAGCTTGGTATAGTACATAATAACTCCTCCAGTTGAAGAGGGAGTATTGACATGTCTTCACAGGAGACAATATATAAATTCCCCACTAGTTAGTCATGGTATATGACCCAGGAAACTAGGGGTTGTGATACCTTATGGAGAGAATGCACATGATTAGAGGCATGATCAAAGTCACAACGACTATTGATACTCAAGAAGAGTTATAGTATGGATTATTAGAGAATAGTTAAACCTCTAAGAGAGGTAGTTGGGGTGCCACAATATAATAAGAAGAATCACTGAGAAAGTGATCAAGCATTGAAGAACACCACGGATCTTATCTAGATAGAAGAATATTCTTGAAGTCAGCAAATGTTGAAGATTGAAATAAAATATGAGACTTTCTTTCTGCATGATATTACACATTTGTTGTATAATGTTGTATTTGATGGATTTAAAATCCATGGTTTCTAGTTTAGAGAAACTATATTCTAGATTGGATCCATATGATGCTACTATGTGTAAGGAGATGGTTGGTGTTTGAGAAGACCTATTGTATTTTATGATTACTACTAAGCATATGTTTGAGTACCTTTGAGGTACATTAGAATATGCTCTTTATTGTATTTGATACATGTGATACCTATTATATGATTATGCTGTCCATCTATTGTTTTATCCAGAGATAAGCGATGAAAATTGCAGTTAGTAATACAAAAGATATGTGTATTGTGGCTAGTACTATAGAAACAAATTTGTTTTGTAGATAGTACTACATGCTAAGGAGTAGTGTATCTAGGGAAGACACTTAATAGGGTGAAATACTTGAGCCTATAGTTATTATGTGTTAATAGTCAAGATTTCTGAAAGACCCTATGTGTGTTATGATAAAAAACATTGAGATGAAGTTTTAATTCATCAGAGTCATGGTCATGTAAAATGAAATTTCAATACATAGCTACTGGTGAGAAGATTGCAAATTTGTGGACAAGTCGTTGTCAGTGATGAAGCTAAGTTACTTTTGAGATAATATTAGTATTCCAGGAATTTCCCAGTAAAGTAAAGAATGTCTCCCTCGTTAAGACATTCTCAAAGAATTATGTGGTATCAAGTCAGAAACTTGTGTTGTATCAAGTTAAGGAATTATGTGGTATTAATTCATAAACTTGTATTGTATCAATTTAAGGACTTGTGTGGTATCAAGTCAGAAATTTTTGTTGTATCAAGTTAAGGACTTGTGTGTTATCAAATCAGGGACTTGTGTTGTATCAAGTCAGAAACTTATGTTTTATCAAGTTAAGGACTTGTGTGGTATCAAGTCAGGGGCTTGTGTTGCATCAAGTCAGAAACATGTTTTGTATAAAGTTAAGGACTTGTGTGGTATCAATTCAAGACATTGCATTGTATCAATTCCTATCTATGTCCTCATGTATTGATGTGAGATGCATGTCTTGACATGAGATGCATTGCATTGGAATCTTGTGTTGTATCAAGATTGGAGTTTTTTGTTGTATCAAGATGGGTCTTATGTTGTATCAAGACTACAAAATTGTGTTGTATCAAGTCTGTACTTGTGTTGTATCAAGTCAAATGATTATCATAGATGGTACCCTATGAGATGGATCTCCTTAACTGGAGATGGTATTATGTTGAATCAAGACTTGGTCCTTGTGTTGTATCGAGACTAGAGACTTGCGTTGTATTCATGATCCTCATTTGTGGAGGTGACATGATTTACTTTGTAAAGTGGTGATACTATGTGATATATTACTAGCCATTGTCATTCAAAATGGATAAAGCTATTAAGTATCCTCTAGAGACTGATCAATTCTAGAGTGAATTATGTTAGAATATTACTATATGGTATGGGGTAATATATATGATCACCAGTATGTGTGACAATTATTCTGGGTATAATATGATATGATAGATGATTAAACATAGACCATGGAGTAAGATAAATATATAAGCAATAAAGAGATTATGAGAGAAAGATAATTTGAAGTGAAATCAAGTTATAAAAGATTCAGTTAAATATGAATGCATCAATCAGTGATTTAGTTAAAGAATCAATTGAAGTATTAATTATCAACATCCAGTTAAGCAAAGAAGAGCTCAGTGTTCATCAACCAACAAGATTCAATTAATAATGGTTAACTATGTGATTAAAGAAACATGGACTAATGAACTAAAGTGTTTACACTTTAGTTAGACTAAGAGAATACACTTAAGTTAATCAAAGGACAACACTTTAGTTAAGAAAGTGTGTTGCATGCAACACTTGAGTTATTTCACTATGACACTTATGTTAGCATGTTAACTAAGTGACTAGTGTTCAGTTAGAGATTTAGTTCACTCCAATGTTAGTTAACTATCAGTTAATATCCATGATTGAAGGTATGGTGCATTAGTTGTGCATGATGAAGATTAAATGCATGAATTGATTATTCATAAAAAGGAAAATCTAAATTGTAATGCATGTGTGGATGATTCTCATGCAACCATTCACTAGGGTTTGCATGGTAGTCATTATGGATTGTTATTAATATGATAGGCATATGGAAAGTTCATAACAATTGTAATGGTGGATCTCTTTTCTCTATTGCTTTGTATTCTCTCTTATCGGGTAATCTGCTTATGTTGTAAAATTCATTCTCTACAATCTATCTATTATACTCTGAATAATTGTTAGGGTTTTTCATCCTCTCTGTTATGAGGATTTTCCCCAGGGTACATATTGTGTTGTGGATGAATTATTGTGTGTGATTGAATTGTTAATTGTTATAGGTCCTCAACATATCATTCATAAAGTTTTAAATTTCAAGCATCTCCATTATTTCTCAAAAAATTTACACTTTTTAAAGCCCCCCGTAAAGATCTTTTTGTAGGCAATTAAAAAAAAACCCTGCAAAAGTCTTGAGAATTGAACTTTTGGCGGTGGTTTGTAAAAACATGCCTCCAATTGTTGAACTATCATGACATTTAAGGGGTTTTTATAAATACCATCCCTCAATATATGATCCAAGGTATTTTTTTGAACCCCCCATAAAAGTCAAGAGAATTTTACTTTTGGAGGCAGTGTTGTAAAGACCAATGCCAAAATTTCAAGTTCTCAATATACATCCTCTTGAATACTACTGCAATTTACAACTAAATACCCTATATTTGACTCCTAATTAACCTCATAATTGACCCCTAATTACTCCCAATAAACCACTAATTGCACCTAAATGACCCCTACTTAACCATTAATTAGCCCTAAATAATCCATGCTTACCACTAATTATCCCTTGATAAAATATAAATGATCCCTACTATTTTCTAAGGAAAAACTCATGGAGAAACCCAAGGGATGATTCTAAACATTCATAGATGGCATATTCCCTAGTAAACCCATCAATGGAGACTAGTATGCCTTACACACAGGGATTAGAAATGGTCACATGCTGCAATGAACCTAACTAAATTACCAACATCATGGGAAACCACTAGTTTAGCTATGCCCTTGAGCTTAAATGGCCCCTACTTACCCATAATTGACCCATAATTACCATTTATTACACCTATTTAACCCATAATTGACCCCTAATTACTACTAAATAACCCCTAATTACTCCTTAATTGACTCCTTATTAGCACCTGATTACCACAACTTATTACCCAATAATTACCCCTAAGTGAGCTTTAATTACATGTAATTAACCACAGGTTACCCCTAAATTATCACTAATTAACCCCTAACCAACATAGATCCATCTTAAACCTTGATCTATTAAGAACCGAGAGGGGTCCAATTTCATAAGGTGTAAATTTTTTCTTGATGTGTAAAAACTTTAAGATAAAAAAAATTACACCTCGGGAAACTAGATCCCTTTCGGTGCTTAATAGATCCATATTAAAGATGGATATATGTTGGTTTTAATAATTATTTTATGAGCCAACATGAATTTTTAAGTACTTTTTTATTTTTTATAAGGTATGTTACATAATGTGATTAACGTGACACACATGACAACATATCCCCTATACTAGGTTGTAAGCACCTCACTACTCTCAGTGCAATTACTATTTATTTACCCATAATTACCCATAAATGACCCTTAACTCTACGTGGGGACCAAGTCCATCACATAGGCCTTACAAAGGGAATTTTTTTCCCGTGAGTGGGATATGATGGAATTTTGGATGTATAACAACATGAATATTTTTTTTACACCTAGGCCATGGTTTGGGATTAACCTCTTGGGCCTAAGTTCATATTGTTTCCTCTAGGTATCATGGGTCATGTGTAGTGCCCCAAACAAGCACGCATTCCCTACATAGGAAATATGTAGCATATGAGTGATATATGGCCATCATTTTGATAATTAACATACCAAGGATGGTTCTTGATGACCATGCCATGATCTAGGGATAAAAGGAAATGCACTAGGTCATAACATATATTTCTATTGGTCTCACATGCCATTCTTCATCGCTCAGAGCATCACACATGCATAGTACATAATATTTGGCCTCCAAGTTTGATATGATGGTGATTTCAAGGTTTGAAAGGAATGATATGTTTCTTGGGGATAAGGGCATAGTTTGGTACAAAAACCTAGGTTCTAAGTCCATGGATTATATCTCTAAGCCTTACATGCCCTGTGTGGGGCCTTAAGCCACAACATAGGCAATGCATAGGAAATATTTGGCATCTAAGTAATATGTGGTGTCACATTTGAAGGTTTAGTACACCAAGGATGGTTCTCATGACCCAATTAATGCCCTGGGGTGAACATTCAAAGTTTTAGTCTATAACATGTGGCTTTTGGGTTCTGCGTAGGTTATCCATGAGGCCCTAACCCATATTTTCCCTATGAAAGGGATATGGTGTCCATTTTTAGGTTTGTCACATCATGGATGCTTCTTGGTCACTAATCCATGGTTTGATACCAAAACCCATGTTGTTGGGATATAACATTTTCCTATGGGACTCATGTTTTTGCATAGTAACCCACATCATTGCATAGGGCCTGTGTAGGGAATCCTTAGCCTACATGTGAGATATGGACACCATTTTTATGAGGGGAAAAAAGGGATGGATCTTAAGAACCATTCCATGGTATAATGAAAAAAATAGGACCTTACATTGTATCATTTTACTATGGATCTCATGGTCCATGTGTGTGGTCCCAAACCATCATATTGTCCCTCCATAGGGAATGTTTAGCCTAGACATGAGATATGGTGCTCATTTTGAAGTTTATAACATTAGACATGGTTGTTGGTTCCTGTGATGTGGTTCAATGCCAAAATTCAGGGTATTATAACATAATATTTGTCTATGGGGCTCACAAGACATCCTTGTGTCCCTTGGACACCACAAAGGTCATATAAAGGGAATATTTGTCATGTGATCAATATATGATGGCCATTTTTATTTTTTCACATTGAGGATGGTTATCATGACTTTAGACATATTCCAAGGTCAACATATAAATTTTGAAGCCATAACATTTTCCTCTAGGACTCATGGACTATGTGTGGGCCCTAAGCCATCATATGAGCCTTTGTGTATGGAACTGTTGGCCTACAAGGACGATATGAGTCCATTTCAAGATTTGCAATGCCTCTTCCTCCTAATTTATATTCAACTATCCATCCTTACATGATCCTTCAAGCATACCTATATCAAGGAAGAGACCAACCACAATGGTAATGGGGTAAAGGAAATGAACACTAGTAGAAAAAAAGGGTAATTACTAACTATGTGATCATAAAATTTAGTCATGATGGGTAATTAATGACTACATGACCAAAACAGTTAGTCGCAATAGTTTTTTTAAGTTAAATAATACCAATTATGAGCAATTTTAAGTGATCACAACTAAAAGTGACTAATGTAAACTACTAATTTAGTCTAAGGACAAAACATTACGACTAGGTAACAACTAGATGAGTGTGAATTACTAGTATTTCTTACCTATAAGTAATTGAGTTTTGGTGGTAAGAGAATTTTAGAGTTCTTAAACATGTTGATAATCATGATTAGTATTTTTAATGTTGAATTAATCTAACAACATATTCCTCAAGTGATTTTAATAGAGCTCGAGGGGGGGGGGGNAACACATATTGAAAGAGTGTCTATTATAATATTAACTAATTCCCACCATGATAAACACTAACAACCATATTACCATATATATGTTCTCTATCTCTAATGTATTTTTAAAATGGTAGGAAACGTGCTTCATTTTAGTCAATTATGTTGCATTAATCCACAAAAGGATAGGACACAAGAATGGGATTAATAGTAATGTTTCAATTAACTAAGATGATCACTTTCATTAGCATATTTACTAAAACCTCAAAAAGTATTATTATTAAGTTTAATGTTATAATACCCATTTAATTACAAAGTTGGATAAAGATAACAATAAGGGTAGACCGAATATCCACATTAATAGCACATTCAATTTGAAATTTTCCACAGTTGATTGCCTAAATGTGAAAAGGGGAGGTTAGATAGGTTAAATGACGAGGTAAACTTCTAGAGAGTAGTATAGCTAGGGCTCTTAAAACCTCCAAGTCAAGTCGATGTAGGGTAAGGAGAAAGCATGGTCACTTTGTTGGGGCTATATCTCCTTTCTATGGAATATAATATATGACTTCAATAGATCATTAGAAGTCTTGAAAATATTATAACAACATGGAGGTAGCAGGAATGAATGTTCACATAGTTTTGGGATAAATAGTGTTTTTGTAAGTAAAAGGACTATATATTATATAACAACCAGAGTATTACATCTTTCTTATGTTAAAATAGATCCACACCCCAACAGTTTAAGACCCCCATACATACATGGAAAAACAAAATTACCCCTCCTCGGTGGGGAATACATGGAATTTACCAATCATTTTACCACTATTGGACATTAAAACTAGATGCACTAATAACAATTGAATCCCAACAATAATAACATTATTCAAACTTTGCAGTTATTACTAAACAAAAACCATTCTTAAAGACCATAACAGTAATTCATGGAACCTAGTTATCGATCGACAAACCATCCATTCTAGTAGTTGGCACCCCTGTAGTAGAAACTCATTCAGTCATCATCCTCGCAGGATTAGAATACCTAAACACTTGGAAATTATATCAATATTCTTATGAATGAATTTGGTATCAACATGGTGATTCTTCCAGAATTGTAATGGCACTTCATCCCCCTTATTTTTATCCTCCCACTCTAGTTGAACCAAGGACAAAATCCCCTTCATAATTCCAAACATCAACACCTCCCTCTCATATAGAGATACTCATGCATGAGTCGAGCCATGATATTGTATCCACTCCTCTAGAATTAAAAATTATCTGACAGGATTTTCAACCAATTCAGTGTAGAGATCCTTTTCTTCTTCCTTGATATCATTTCCTTGTAGAGACACACAACTTGAGTATCTCTAAGTTTTTTCTATTAGCCCGTCTCGAACCAACTCTCACACTTCCCTTGCATTCGTCGTTCAACTCCATCATTACACTGCCACCCTAATTCCATGCTACCACCAATCAGCTTATCAACCACCTTCAGAAGATATACCATGTCTCGTAGTTTCATCATACACTCTTGGAATTTGTCCTTATATAGAATGGAAGCATGAATGACATCTACGCCACTAAAACTGATGATATCACCATAGATTTTCCAGGCCTCAGAGTAAATGCTCATACACATGGATGAATGACCACCAATAAGGATGAACATTCCTTGAAAACATCACATTTTCTCCACCTCAATTTGGACATTTCCATTACTTCTCGTTACAACTCTTGTATTTTCCTCCTGATTGTTAACTTTCCTCATAATCCAACCACAAATATTTTTATAATGATCACCTTGCATCATATGATCTCGATCTCCAAGCATGTGTCCAAAAATGTTTTCCATGTCTTCCATCTACATGCTTCACTCATGTCTTATTAACACCCACATCTAGGGAATTTTTGGGATAAATAATGTTATTTAAAACGTCAAAGTTGAATTTTTTTCCTTTTTAAGTTTATCACACCTCCCTTGAGGAAGGGAAGGGTTAATGACTACTCACTGATGGAATCTTTAAAATGTAGTGAAATGGCCATAAGGAAGAACCTACAGTAACCACTCCTTTGTTAATGGCATCCAATACATTCATAGTCCATATAGATATTGTAAACTATATAAATATAATATGTAACATATGTAAATATATTATAATCCCCTTTATGATATATTATACTCTACTTCCACCCTAAGCATGAACCCATATAATGGAAAACATCGAGTTCATCGTTATCATCAAATGGTTAAACATGTTCATCACCCAATTCATGTATTTATACACAAATGAACTACCTTGACCTCACCTAACAATTGCATTATACCTTGAATTATCTTGAATTTTGTTGCAATTCATTCTTTGTAATTAACCTACAATGCTATTGTGGCTAGATATGGGATTTTTTAAAGAAAGCCAGCCTTGTTGCACAATGTTGAGCATACTCAAATCTTTACCTCATACCATGTAATGCATTCAATTTAGTTATTTTCACTAAACTTGGAGGTTTCACAAGTGGATTACACATCATTAAAACCCTTTGGAAATCATGTTTTAACTATTGCACAAATTTATAATTTGTTTACTTGCTAATTGTTTTACTTCCTTATTGCATATATAAATGTATGATAGATCTTAATTCTTAATTCCAAACCCTCGAGCAAATACACAGTGTTGATTTGCTCTTAATCAGATGAACAAGCTTTTTGGATCTTGAAGCCATCCTTATGATTATGGATTGTTCAATATGTGTGAGAGTGGGTGTTTCCTTCTGTCGCATAACTCATTGACAAACATAATGACAAGATTTCACATTAAGAGTGAGAGCGAGTGCTACCTCAAGTTTTATGGAGTGTTCCTTGTTGAAGACATGTGAGGAGCATTGCAACTCAAGGCATATGAGTAACCAAAATTGATCTCTACATCCTTTAATATGATGGCCATCAATCCATCCCTTGGTGATATTCTCTTGTCACATTGGCAATTTCTTCCTCTCCATAGGAATCATGTGATGACAATAGCTTATGATTTCATTATCTAAATTTGAAAATATTTGACGTCCATGCTTTTAGTTCATAAGGGGGGAATTGTCTCCCTAAAAATTCCCTTCTTATTGTGAATGGTGTTTTCTAGGTTCATTTTTATTTCCATTACAAAGTCAATATACAAAAGGTGGTCATCCCCCAAAGTTCTATCCAAAATTATTCTATTCAACCCCAAAGTGACCAACATGACTTCACAAGGATTCATTCCACTCAAACAAGCTCAACACACCATGACTTAGAAACTACTCCATATAAAGTGACTCATCCAAATGTATAAATTTTAACATTGGCCTCCAATTTTAAGAACTCAACTTATCTCTACTCCTATATCTTTGATTTGACACTCTTATTCATGCCCAATTTAAAATTTGAATGAAATAAAGCTTATTCGTCTTTCCTTCCAACACTAATCCTATAAATGAAATTTACACCTGTCCCTAAAGGTAAATCCACAACAAAAAGTTGCAAATTTAGACATCAAGTTATTTTCAACCATGTCACAACATTTATAATACATCCATAATATGATTAAAATACATGCCTAAATCTCACTTATAAACCATGCCATGTATAATATACTCCATACAACTCACAAATAGATACAGTGTGCAAGTATACTGTTGAGCCTCATTTTGTTATCATTTTTGGCATCAAAATAACACATTTAAATGCATATTTTATTATCTTTCGTGTATTTTATGTCATGCAGATCATTATTTAGAATGTGGTAAGAACGAATTTGATGTTTACGCAACTTTGGTTATTAACATTATTTTTTACAACTTTATTGACTTAAATTTCTATTATTTAAAGCATATTTAATACATCTATTAATTTATGTATTTGTTTGCATATTTACATTTTTTGGGAAAGCTTATAATAGACATATTAGTTTTCAGCTCATTAAAATAGCTTACCATTCAGCCCGATCTTCACAACCACCATTTATCTTATCATTCAGCCCGATCTATACAATAATTGTCCAACTCACCTTCCATCTTTCCATCCAGCTCGTTAATCAGGCTGCGTGCTGTCCATAACCGATTTCAGGAATTTAATGTTGAAACAGTTCTAGAAATGGCCTGCTGTCCATGTGTTTGATGATTGAAGAAGCTCTCAGCCTAAGATCGCCATCACGTTGCTTATCACCCATGTGTTCAAAGGGAAGAATGACCCCATTCTAGAAGGATCGGTCGTTGCCTCCTCTGCTTAACCTATGAATTATTACCAGTCAGCGTGCTTTGAAGAATGGAATGACCTGCCCACCATGTGCTCTCATTTGTTCAACACCACACCGTCAGTTGCGATAAGGATGGGGATGCATGAAACATCACACACATTGAGGAGATCTATTCACATTGAAGAAGGATCTCTCGTTCTAGATACTCGCTACCATGTATTCTTCGCTGCCCAACATGCTGCCATCAACCATGCTAGAGAGGGAGCCTGCATGCCAGATTCACATTGAAGAAAACCAGACTTACACCAAAGAAGGGATATTCCTATGCGTTGGCCTGAGATTTATTATATGCCTTTATGATTGACTAAGTTTATAAAGCAATCGACCACTAAAGGGTCGACTTACTCATCTCTATAAACAAATATATAAACCAACCTCTGTGTGAGAGCTGGGAGAGTTCATAATTTTACTAATTCATGCTATGATTTGTTGTCCCTAAGCACACTGTAATTTTGTTCCATATTCTTAATAAAAGTTTGTACATTCTGCTTTTCATGATTACGTTTGCGTAGGCATTAGACAGACATCCCCTGATTGCTGAGAGGGCCCCTCAACAACCAGTGGCTTCCATGTCCGTACGTGTTTTTATTATTTTCTTTTTCACAGATAAGTAGTTTTGTTTTAATTTGTTCATGTGATTATGTTACTGTACTTGTCCATTTATTTACTTTCTGTGACATATGTTTGTTATAGTTAATGTAATTATGTTGTTAATGTAGTCTTTGCCTATAGAATTAGAGTGACCGGTCACATGTAGTTTGTTTTCAGTTTTCCTTTCAGTTAAATGCTTAATGTTATATTTACAAATAGATAAAATTTATTTAGTTTTAGGTCTGATTTGTAGTTAGAATTAGTTTCGTTAAATTTTGTTTAAATATAGATTAATTTAGCAATGTTTCAGTTTGTTTTAATTTATAACAGAAACAATCTCTTCATACCAATAGATTAGTAATCCCTTTTGATTATTTTAATTATTAATTAGGTTTAAATTCTGTCCTTTATGCATCTTGTTTTCATATGCACAAAATCGGTTGATAATTAAATCATTTAGGTCTATTTTTATTATTTTCTGTATACAGTCTCTCATTCGGATTGTGTGTTTGGACTGTCATTCGGACCTTCCTTCCAGACTGTCATCCAGCCTTCCATCTGACCTTTAGTGTTTTTAGTTTATTTTTTAACCTATTTTCAGTTTTATTTCTTTGGCTTTTTTAATTCTGTTATGTTTTGGTAATTAGGTAATAGTTACATCAACCTCTAGGACCTTAGCTTAGATTATTTTAAAGTACTTATTAAAATCCCTTTTTGTATTTATTTTTAATAAAAGCATGTTTTTGAATTATGATTTGATTTGCTTCTTTTGTCTCTGATTTCCTCATTTATCATCATTGTAATATCTGATAATTGTATCTCTAGTTTAGTTTAATTCACCATTGTTTATATTGAATTTATGGTTAGACATGTTAATTTCTAGAAAATACACCAATGCTTTGTAGATTGATACTAGTATAGGATTTATTCCTTTAATTGTATGTTTACTAAAAATGCTTATAGGCTAAAGAATTAGAGAAGTCTTCTTAATTAAGTTTTCTAATTGCTTCTTTATTTATTTTTTTACTTATTCATAAATTAGACCTTTATCAGTTTCTGAAGTTGCTTATGAAATCTTTCTCATTCTTAGATTAAGAAGAAGAAGAGTTAATTAATGAGTAGTATGATATTATCCTAGTATGATGTTTTTCTTTAATCACATTAATAATTAAATTTTTAGGAGTTTGACTTGGTTTTTCATTTTGAAATATTTTTCAATCTTTTGTTTATTAAATTATTTCTACAACTCCCTAGGAACCCCTCTACCTTCGCATATATTTTGTCGCAACTCTAATCCTACCAACCCTGTTCGATAATTAAATATTAGGTGTATTTAAGATAGTAGAACACACCCAACATTTTGGCGCCGTTGTCGGGGAGTTGTTCTGTAAGGTAGAAAAAATAGAATTTGATTTTTAAGTTTAGTGATAGGTTGTTGGCGGGGGAGTGGTAAGATGAGAGGTAAGAAACTGCGCATCTGTTACAACAGGCGCCCCCAAACCCAGTAGTAGCAGTAGTCTAGGTTTTCCTTTAGTTTAGTTTTTCATGAACAGAGTCTAGATAGATAAGGATAGATAGGTTGCCTTTACGTCACACATCAAGGAGGGGGGGGGGGGGGGGGGGACAGTAAGACGCAAAAACTACTTCACTATGGAATTTCCATAGTGTGACAGCCTAATGCATCCACTTTAGTGGGTCACCTGAAATCCTTGTTGTTCCTTTTTCACACAAGTGTGTTTACTTTACGCAAAGTTTCCCTTAAGCTTACTTTTCTTTTCACAGATGTAGATAGTTTACTTTTTTATAAGTTCAATTTGATGTACGTGTGCCTTTAGGTAATTTACTTTCTTACAATTTACTCGTATGCGAGTGTAGGACTTAGTTTACAATTAAATCACTTAGTGGTGTTGTAAGCACCACCCATCCTGCTGACAAATTAACAGGAACATTTGAAAGGGGAGCTTTAAGATAACACATGAAAAACTATTTATATTGTGGGAAGATATGGTAGGAGAGAAGGATGAAGAAGTTATTACCTTTCAATTCCCTATTAGAGATCCAAGAGGAGTGGCACAAATACAGTACGTTCTCCCATCCATTTTTCCAAATTTTCACAGACTAGAGAATGAAGACCCTCATGAATTTTTATTTCAATTGGAAATACTTTGTAGAGCATATACTGTTCAAAATCTGAATTTTTTTCCTCGTATTTTGAAAGGAGTAGCCCTCTGATGGTTCCCGAGGCTAGGTGGGAATTGCATTCAAACTTGGGAAGATATGAAACATATGTTCTTGAAAAGATACCAAGACTATTGCAGGGTCAATGAGGACATCTTTGAAATAACACATGGAGAAGAAGAAACTTTGGAAAATTATGTTGAACGCTTTTAATACAACCTTTAAAGATCAAAACTAAGACAGTCAGGAAAGGATACCTTGAAAAGAATTTTACTCAAAGGCATAAGAAATGAATATTTAGAAATTTTAAGTCTGATGGGAACATGTGACGTATTTCAATTGTCATATAATAATGTTTGTGAATTATGTAGAAGGTATTCAAGAGGAAAATTCAAGATTAGTAAAAATATACCCTCTTCTCAGCCTCATCTTAACCCCTGTCAACCTTGTTCACAAATCCTTTCTATCCCATCTGATGATCATAGGGATACTCTCTCTTATGATGCAACACTTCCTGTTCTACAAGATTTTCAACAATATCCCATTTTCCAGGAAGGATCAACCACACAATATAGTCAATTACACTTGCCACAATTACCTTCTCATAAATCTCCTCTATGCCCTACGGACATTCCTGTTCAATCCATTCCACATTCTAACAACAATAAAGTAGTGAAATATGCTTACAGTGTTGAACTGCAACATTTATCCACCTTACCTACCTCACCAACATTATTGCAAGAAATTCATGTGATATTTAGAGAGGTTATAGATCAAGGGATTGTAAAGACTACAAAAGAAAGTGAAGTTTCTACTTGGCATTTTCCACAGGAAGACAAGATCAAACTGTAACGCCTCTCATTCGATGAGGGATGGACATTAGAACCTGAATATTCCCCGTCACCAAACTTAGATTCTTTATACATCCTAGAGTTCAATGAAAGATCTCATGATGTAACAAATGAAGAAGAAAACATAGAATACATAAGTCACATTGAAATATGGTTCCAAGAGGGAACCAAGCCACGGTACCATCCTCTTCTTCAATTTTTATTGCTGCTAAATCAAATAGCTCGGTTGATTCTTCATATCTCGGTAATCATTCTAATATTTTTATTATATGTGGATAAAGATATATTTCTAATTTTACTTCGAACATGGTTACATTGGAAGAATTCATATACTTGAATTGTTTTCTTTCTTTTTAGTAGAATAGGATATTATGTAAATATATTTTTATTTTATTAAATAAATAAGAGTTACTATAGGTGACTCTTTTTATTTCCATAATGTTATATATGTTTTTATAAATAAATATGAATCATCTAAAAAGTGGTTTTGCAGTCTGATTATAAGAATTTTATCTATAAGCAGCTCATGGAGTATTATCTGAAAGACAATTTATGATCGTAAGGTATCTTAAACCTTTCTTTAAAATTGCAGCTTATAGTGATAATTAAAAACAATTATGTGTACATCATTCTTAACCGTTCCTTTTATGATTCATATAGTTTTTGATATTTTGATTCAAACATGTATATTTCTGATTTTCTATTTTAAACAGTTGCATGATAAAACTTACTCTCATTATTATCTTTTTTTAATCTCACCTTATACCTATGGATTACTAGTTTGTCCTATACTTGTTATCAAAGCTTGTCTCTTAAACTATATTTGTGTGATAACTCGATAGTAGGTGGAATTTTTTCTTGTGGGGAACATTATTTATCTTTCACGAAGAAGAAGGATTGTAAGTTCAAAGAACAACTTTAAGTCATTTTCTTTTGACATGATTTATGATTAAAGCCAATATGAAAAGTATTTGTTTAATTGAATTATGTGTTTTAGTAGGGCTTAGCACACTCTAGTACCAATCGGCTTCCATATACTTAATAACATTATACAAGGAAAACCCGTCGCGGTACTGAATAGGCCTGCTGGTAGCGGGTCCATGCTAAGTAAAAACTTAAAACATGGAACCTCGATAAATGCAAGTAAACCCGTCGGGGTACTAAACAGGATCACTAGCAGCGGAACTATGCTTGCATGGTACTAAGATAAACCTGTCTGGGTACTGAACAAGCCTGCTAGCAGTGGGGAAATATCGGGTAAAAGAGATCTAGTTAATGCACTACTATGCACATAATTCGAAGAATAATGATAAATATGAAGAAATTTTTTCAAAAAAAAAATTATGTCAAGGCTCATTGTTTTTAATGTCATTTGAGAATCGTTGTAAGTTGGGATTGGACCTAGCTATCTACTTCAACAAATACCTAGGATGTCATTATCCTAGAAATGGAACCCATAGCTATATAATCTCACACACTCCGAGGTAAACTCAAAATATCTTATGATGACAAGATATCTTTAAAATAAGGCATGAATGACTGGCTTTTCATATGTCATGCTTCCACTTATCTTATCACCATTTAAGTGGTCTTTCTAAGCACTATTATATTTTTCATGAATATACATATCTAAATCATTTCCATTTACTAGTTAGTTTTTCTTTTTACAAAATAATACAACAACATGATAGCACTCTTTTTATATGGAACAATTGAATCTTCTTTCTCATGGCTTGAGGACACACCATACCTTTGGTTTGGGGGGGAGGATTAAGAAAAAATAGATTGTTTTTTAAATTAGACTATTTTTATTTTCATAATTTATGACAGATCTATTTTCTCTGACAAAATGATAAGTGTTTTTCAAGATAAATTAGCAATGGAACTTGGTTATAGCATGAAGTATATTTTTACAGAAGATCAATATGGAGGACTATATGAAGGATCGAAGGATAATCCAAATGAAATACCACATGACGGTCTAAACTTGGTGATATTATAACACTTATGACTAAAATTTGCTAACCAAATTCTGTTTTTGGCAAATAGTTTTTACATCCATGAGAATGCTTTGACCTTAAAAGTGTTTTTAGTTCTCATTTCGCTGTTAATAACCCTATGCTTTTACTCAATCATGTATGTAAACTATCAAATGATTAATTTTATACCTTTTGTGTCATATGTTCAACTTGTCCAAATTTTTACTTTGGATATGGTTGAACTAATTATAAACTTTATGAACTCACTCATTCATGCATATGCCTATTGCTGGCTCACATTTAAAAGTTCGCTTTGACAGTATGATCTCTTATATTTTTCTTTGCTCAGTGGGACTTGGCATTTCTCCGGTTTGGGGGGATGTTGAGCCTCATTTTGTTATCATTTTTGGCATTAAAACAACACATTTAAATGCATATTTTATTATCTTTCGTGTATTTTATGTCATGCAGATCGTTATTTAGCATGAGGTAAGAAAGAATTTGATGTTTACACAACTCTGGTTATTAACGTTATTTTTTACAACTTTATTAACTTAAATTTATATTATTTAAAGAATATTTAATATATCTATTAATTTATGTATTTGTTTGCAGATTTACAGTTTTTGGGCAAGCTTATAATAGACATATTAGTTTTCAGCTCGTTAAAATAACTTACCATTCAACCCGATCTGTGCAACCACCGTTCAGCTTATCATTCAGCCCACTCTATGCAATCGTCTTCCAACTCACCTTCCAGCTTTCCATCTAGCTCGTTAATCAAGTTGTGTGCTCTCCATAACCGATTCCAGGAATTTAATGTTGAAACAATTCTGCAAATGGCCTGTTGTCCACGTGTTTGATGATTGAAGAAGCTCTTAGCCTAAGATCGCCATCATGTTTCTTATCACCCACATGTTCAAAGGGAAGAATGACTCCAGTCTAGAAGGATCGGTCATGGCCTCCTCTGCTTAACCTCTGAATTATTACCAGTCTACGCACTTTTAAGAATGGAACGACCTGCCCACTGTGTGCTCTCATTTGTTCAGCACCACACCGTCACTTGCGCTAAGGAAGGGGATGCATGCCACATCACACATGTTGAGGAGATATGTTCATGTTAAAGAAGGAATTCTTGTTCTAGAGTCTTGCTACTATGTATTCTTCGCTTCCCAACACGCCGCCATCAACCATGCTCGAGAGGGAGCCTGCATGCCACGTTCACATTGAATAAAACCAGACTTACACCAAAGAAGGGATATTCCTATGTGTTGGCCTGAGATTTATTATATGCCTTTATGATTGACTAATTTTAGAAAGCAGTCGACCACTAAAGGGTCAACTTTTTCATCTCTGTAAACAAATATTTAAACCAACCTCTGCGTGAGAGCTGGGAGAGCTCATAATTTTACTAGTTCATGCTGTGATTTGTTGTCCCTAAGCACACTATAATTTTGTTCCATATTCTGAATAAAAGTCTGTACATTCTATTATTCATGGTTGCGTTTGCATAGGAATTAGACAAGCATCCCTTGATTGCTGAGAGGGCCCCTCAACAACCAGTTGCTTCCATGTCTGTACATGTTTTTGCTATTTTCTCTTTCATAGATAAGTAGTTTTGTTTTAATTTGTTCACGTGATTATGTTACTATACTTGTCCATTTATTTACTTTCTATGACATATGTTTGTTATAGTTAATGTAATTATGCTGTTAATGTAGTCTTTGCCTATAGAATTAGAGTGACCGGTCACGTGTAGTTTGTTTTCAGTTTTTCTTTTCAGTTAAATGCTTAATGTTATATTTACAGATAGATAAAATTTAGTTAGTTTTAGGTCTGATTTGTAGTTAGAATTAGTTTCATTAACTTTTGTTTAAACATAGATTAATTCAACAATGTTTCAGTTTGTTTTATTTAACAATAGAAACAATCTCTTCATACCCATAGATTAGTAATCCCTTTTGATTATTTTAATTATTAATTAGGTTTAAATTCTGTCCTTTATGCATCTTGTTTTCATATACACAAAATCAGTTGATAATTAAATCATTTAGGTCTATTTTTATTATTCTCTGTATACAGCCTCTCATTTGGATTGTGTGTTTGGACTGCCATTTGGACCTTCCTTACAGACTACCGTCCATCCTTCCATCCAACCTTTAGTGTTTTTAGTTTATTTTTTAACATGTTTTCAGTTTTATTTTTTTGGCTTTTTAAATTATGTTATGTTTTGATAATTAGGTAATAGTTACATCAACCTCTAGGACCTTAGGTTAGATTATTTGAAAGTACTTATTAAAATCCCTTTTTGTATTTATTTTTAATCAAAGCATGTTTTTGAATTATGATTTGATTTACTTCTTTTGTCTTTGATTTCCTCATTTATCATCGTTGTAATATCTAATAATTGTATCTCTGGTTTAGTTTAATTCACCGTTGTTTATATTGAATTTACGGTTAGACATGTTAATTTTTAGAAAATACACCAATACTTTGTAGATTGATAATAGTATAGGATTTATTCCTTTAATTGTATGTTTACTAAAAAACACTTATAGGCTAAAGAAATAGAGAAGTCTTCTTAATTAAGTTTTCTTTATTAAGTTTTCTACTTGCTTCTTTATTTTATTTTTTTACTTATTCATAAATTAGACCTTTCTCAGTTTCTGAAGTTGCTTATGAAAGTTTTCCCATTCTTAGATTAAGAAGAAGAAGAGTAAATTAATGAGTAGTCTGATATTATCCTAGTATGATGTTTTGCTTTAATCACATTAATAATTAGATTTTTAGGAGTTTGACTCGGTTTTTCATTTTGAAAGATTTTTCAATCTTTTGTTTATTAAATTATTTCTACAACACCCTAGGAACCCCTCTGCCTTCTCATATATTTTGTAGCAACTCTAAGCCTACCAACCCCGGTCAATAATTAAATATTAGGTGTATTTAAGATAGTAGAACACACCCAAAATATACCATAAAAATTGTTGAACTTGTTAAAATATTTAAACTCTATAACAAACATTATGAGAAAATGGAACTATTGCCTTTATTATTTTTATTTGATAATTAGTTGGTCTTGTGTAAGTGTACTGTTAAACTTGTTAAAAATTTCAAACTGCAAGACAAACGTTATGAGAAAATGGAACTATTTCCTTTTTGGGGGGGAATATACTCCAAGATCAAATCTAATTCTATACTTGTTAGGAATTCAAATTCTATTATGTCGCAAAAGGTGCATACAAGTGAAAGGGTCTCACAAATGTTATCCCACTAGTCTCAATAACCCAAGGTAGTCTAAATTCCAAATCCTCAATTGCATGAGAGTACACATGAACTACTTCTAAGGGTGGATGTCCTCCAACGTGGAATAAGGTTCATAATATAAGTATACAATCCTAAATTCTTTAGAGAAACTTATTTTTACTTGGATCAACCTCCTTTTACTTGCATACTCCTCAAAATAGCATCAGTGGTGGGACAATAATTGATGAAACTAGCTTCTGAGACAAAATATAGCATAGAAACCTTCCTTCAAAGTAAAATGATCTCTTCCATAGGTGATAATAGGACCGCAAGAGGGGTGTGACATGATTCAAATGGAAATGAGAACCCCTTCCCAGTTTGTGATATGTCACAGGTCTATAGAATATATCGACAAATCACTTTAAATCAGTAAGGAGGACCTCAATAGCCACTGATCTCGTTAAAAGGTATTAGAGATAAGCATTATTCTTCTATGGTCTGGTTCGTCCCCTTCAATTCTTCAATCTACTACACATAATATTGATTTTTTTCTAACAGGTTGTAGATAAAAGGGATGTTGAACCCTTTCCTCGAATGGATCTCCATTATACGCCAAACTATGTTATGGATGACAAGCATACTTCCACAATCTATATTTGATCATTTTCCATGAAGCTTTAATCATATGTTGAGGGTTTTCTTAGGATGCTACATGTTTGAAACTCTCAAGAATCCATCTATTTTAGCTTTGGACATGCCTAGGATTTCAAAATCAACTTTTTTTCATTGTTGAATGTAAATTTCTCAACTCCAAGATTTATGCTAATGGCTCCACAAACACACAAAGTCAACATTCTATTCCCAGGTCCTCATAAATCTGCTACTCAAATATGTAATTAAAGTTGTTATGCTATAAATATGCCCAAAATTGGTGAAGATCAATGTTATGTCATTTCACCTTCAAGCAACAAAAAACCTCCATCAAACACTCTGTTATCTCCTCAGAACGACCACACTTTCTTAACAAGATCACTTATTGTTGCATGGAGGTAGGCATACTTTGGATAAGTGTATGAAGAACATTGGGATGTAAGGTTTTCAATGAAGATGTTTTATATCCTTTTCATGGCAAGCGACTCCCTTTCAAAAGATCCAAAACCATGACTAGGGTAGCTTCAAACCGCTTGTCATTATCCATAGAGGACTGGTAAAATTATCAAAGACAACCTACATGATTGTCTCTTCTGCTGAGATGTTTGAGGGAAATTGTTTTAGCTTCAATCCTTTGTTGTAGATGACTTCTTGAGAGTTAATTTCATGGCTCAAAACTGGAGGTAAACCCTCTTACTATTGTTTCCCTTCAAGATGGACAACCCATAATTTTAGTACTATCATTCAAAACCTCCTTTTACATAAGTTGACAATCATGCAAAATGAGTGGTAACAGTAGGGAACATCTCAAGGGATAACAATGTATTTGTAGGGAATGCTCTTTTAGACATGTATTCCAAATGTGGGAGTTTGGAGGATGCACCCCAAGTGTTTGGAAAAATGTGGGAATGAGATTTGGCCTTTTGAGCGTCCTCTTCTGCAAGTAAGCTCTCTACTTGCCATGTAGCTACTATGGAAATGATAAGACTTGGCTATTACTAGTATGGATGAAGATATGGCCATGTCTTCGAAACCAAGGTTTCAATATTTTGTCATAACCTTTTTTATGGATGCACAATTGTCATTAATGGTAGTGCATCAGACACTATAGAGTATGTGCAGAGGAAAATTCAATTAAAAAATAGGTTTCCTATGTACACAAAAATGACTCATATACGGTGGAAAGAAATTACAGTATGATCGGGGATTATGATTATGATTATGATTCAATGCTTAGGGGATTTCCATGTTTATGATTCAATGCTTAGTTTGGTCGCTCGCATGCAGAGCACAACTCTTCCTCAGTCATGGAAACTTATAAATGATTTCGTGTCTACTATTAGATCTATGTGCATTATGGTTGAGAAAGTGTCCAATCTACAAAGAAAGATAACCCATGTGAAGGATAGTATCCAAAATCAATTCAAAGAGTTTCTAAAGATGGATACAAAGCTTGTTTCTCCTTTGGAACACATGTGAGGTGTTTCAGTTGTCAAGGGTGACTTCAACTTTGATTATATTATTTCCTGCTACATTGTAGAGCAACCGGAGTGCGCAGAACAATCTATTAAATCATTCTTATCACCTAATGAAACATTTTTGCCGAGTCATATTCATATTTACTGTGCACCCATTCTACTTCAGTTTTGTAAGTTACTAACAAAGAGTGTACCTGGACATGATTTATACTTGATATGCCACAGTGCCCATGCCTCTTTGCTAGACACTATCGATGTTTCTCACGGAAGTCAATATTTCAATGAAGCAAAGGCAAAGACAATTGTCCAATATTTTTCTCTTATTTTCCTTGGACTTGCTATCAATATTTATTTAAATTTATGTTGCACAACAAGGCCATCTCTTGCCAAGGATAAACCTATTCTCATGATGCAACATGTTAAATGTGTGCAAGATAGAGAGGTGCGTGATTTTATATATTTTGTAATACCTTTGTGCAAATCCATGGAAGCAACTTATAGCCCTGTAGCATCTCTTGTAAATGTAAGTAAGGTTTCACACATGGCAAGTTGTTCTAGAATAGATCCCTGGATGGTGGAGGATATAGGATCCCATAAGTGGATTTTCATAATATTACTATTCAGGGAGCTACTAGATAAGATTGATATTTCACTTGAGGCAGTGGAAAATACCGTTGTTGAACCAGGGCAATCCACATGTGAGGATTTTTATTTTGGCTGGGATCCATTCTTGTTCATTATGAAGGGAACTCATGTTATTTCCAAGCTTTCAAAAGATGACAAGGAATATTTTCTATTGATGCTAAATACATGTCGATTAGATTTAAATAATCTTATTCCACAGTCACCATTGCATGATGATCATTTCTGGTTACTTGAACATAGTTTCCTTATTTATTTCAAGTCTAAGAGGTTTCTAGTAATGGATATGGTGTTGAATACACAAGAAGACCATGATGAACAACATGAAATAGTTGTTCACATATATCAACTTCTTGTGGATTCATTTGAGCCACTTTCCCATGCATAAGCTGATGTTTTACAAGGAGGAATTTATGTAGAGTTTGCGATTGAGGAAGAAACCGGTCTAGGAGTTTTGTGGGATTAGTTTTCATTAATATGTGAAGAAATTGATAATACTGCAAATGATCTCTTTTTATGTTTCCTCAATTATCACTGAAGATTCTTCCTCAACCCTGGTGAGTGGGAAATTTGTTATCATGTCTTTATTTAAACCACTAAATTCCTCTCTTTATTGCTATACAAGATGTTTGAAATATCATGTAATAGTGCCCTTTCAATTTTAAGGTCTCTGTAAGAGTATTAGGTAAATATTGACCTTAGTGAACAAGATGTAGTTTTGAAAGCAGTCATATCCTTTAACAAGCTGTCAATTATTAGGTAAATATTGACATTATTGAATTTTAGTTGAGGATGTAGTTTTGAAAGCATTTATGTCCTTTGACAAGATATCCTTAGTTATGGTTTAATGTTCATTTATCATATTGTGTTTGATAATATGGTTGGATAAATATGTTCCACCCTTTAGTTTTTCCTTATTAATCAATAAGTCAATATATTAGCCCACTAGATGAAATATTGCCTATGATCCAAAAGTATCATTCCAGATGTAAGAAAAATACAAATAAACTACCCCCAAAGGTTCTCTTTTCTAGAGATTACCTCTCTTATCAACAAATCTTGGGTTTGAAACTATATGGTTACTTAAATATCCGATCATCTTGTTCCTTCATGTTGCAGCATCTCGAGTTAATCCTGGTCATCTATCCTATTTCAAGTTTTGCGGACGTGTTATTGGTCTGGCATTAATGCATAGGGTGCAAATCGACATGGTCCTATCTCAAAAATTCTTCAAACAATTGGTTGGTCTCTCTATATCCTAGGTAGGTACACAAGATACAGATCCATAATTGTATTCAAGTTGCAAGAAAATCATGGAAATGGATCCAGATCTTCTACGACTCACATTTGTGACAAAAGTTGAAGAATTGGGTTCCCAAAAGATTATGGAACTTTGTCCAGGAGGTAGGGAATTGGTTGTAAACAATAAGAATCAACATTTCAACTTGTTGTTTTAGTGTCATATTGTGACACAAGTTGCAGAGAAAATTAAATGCTTTGCTCAAGGATTTTTTGAATTACTTTGGAATCCAACATTGCCAAGTATCACCTTGAGAACCCATGTGTCATAAATGGTAAGTATCTTACCAAGTACACTTTCATAACTATTCTTAAATGCTTATTTAAGAGGGTAGCTAAGAAATCAACTCAAGATTTTAAGAAAACCTACAAAATAGTGGTGTGATGGAGTTGAGAGGTTATGGAGTTAGGTTGCTTGACTTAGAAGTCATGTACTTCATGGAATTTTTTTCCATCATCACCATGAAGGAAAGTAAGATGTAGGGGAATGAGAAAGAAATAGGAATTATGAGTGTCATCTACCTAAGATCTACAGGTAGGAGAAACATAGTGAGAGCATGCCTAGTTTAGCTAGTGTGGATTGCACACACTACTGGGGTAGCAACAAGAGCCACCGGATTGGAAAATATTGGTGAAGGACTAGTAAATTGTGTCGCGTGACTGAACCTGGTGTGATCTTGGGGTGAAAAGATATCCAAATCATGATTTAGGGAGAACCAGGGGTGGAATGGTTTGATAAACTTAGTGAAGGCGAAAATCTATGAGAAGTTAGAAGCTAGAACCTTTTTATGCCCACCCTGAATAGCACTAGAGGGAAAGGTTTCCTAAGGGATTGTGTATCAGTGAAAGGGGCCATCCTTTTGTTAGGTGTGGTAGGTATTGTAGGTATATGGCTAGCTAAACTGAGTGAGATTCCTATAGCTTTGTGGTTAATCTCACTAGCTTAGCATTCCCTTCTTTTGACTCCTTGTATGCTTGATAAACCTAGTGGGGATATTGGATTAGAATGAATGAATATGGGTTAGCTATGAGTGATCTTGTCTAGTTCCTCTCTAGTGGATATCATAGCTCAGATCGAGGCTGGTCTCTGAGTGCTAAAAGAATATAGGCTAAGAAGAGACCTACAGTTGGGTGGAATGTTGCACTTACATAGCTAGTGGCTGAACAATTCCATTAAAAGATAAGTCCTTTTGTGATGTTTATATGTCCATGCATTGTTCAGGAATTCTTAATTTTCTTACATGGTTTGAATGCTAAAAGAATATGGTTAATAGTTGTGAATCAAGTCATTTATGTGCATAGTTATATTCTAAATGATTATATGTGTATGGAGAATGGACTGAGTCATAGAGTTTAAATTGCTTAATACAATACTTGCCCATGGTTGTAATAGAGGCATCCTTGTATTTGGATTATGTCTTGTTACATATGTGTTAAAGAATTGTTTATATGCATTAGTGGCATGGTTAGATGGATTGAATTCATGTTGTTCATGGTTAGTTGCATTTCCTAAAGTTTTGAACCCTGTAGAGTTATGTCAGGGAAGGCAGAAGCTTGTATGCACGTCATAATCCCCTAAGAAACATATTCAGAGGTAATTGTGGGGATTCATAGACAATAGAACCGAATTTCCATGGCCTAAATCATTCAAGGAAGGAAGATCACCATCAAATTTCGATGGTCGAATGACTGGAATAATGCACAACCCAGAAATTGGAAAATGACTGTGTTGGACTATGAGAATTGGGGAAATTGCGATCGTCGATTATCCAGTCAGACTTAACCTGAGCCGTTGATTGGGTGCCGAAGTTTTGGTTCCAAAATTATATTCGATGCATAAATTGTGAAGGATGTGTGGTGAACACCGAATTCCGACTCCCAACATAAGTAGCATCAGAGTGGGGACAACAAACAATTCAGTTGAAAGTTGGACAAGTGGTGGCGACTTCCGAATTTCGACATTGGTAACATCATATTCAGGAGGTCATGATTGTTTTGGTTGAAAGATAGTTGGGTGTTGTGGATTTCGACTGCTAAAGTCAGGGTGTCAGGGTCATGCAGACGAGGAGGTTGACAACGAAGAGTTTGGTTGCTTCTGAACTCCGCTGTCAATTTCGGTGTACAGAAAAGTCAAGATCACCAGGTAAGAGGCAGGGTAGTGGAGTTAAAGTCATTAAGTCAGTGGATCAAAATATTGACATGGTTATAAAGGTTGGAATGATTATTAGGCTGATTCTAAGATCTATTTAAGCATGGAAAACTATTAATCCACCTTGTACAGGAGTTTTGGAAATCATGAAGTCAGGATTCTGAAGTAATAGTGAAAATTTTTGTATTCCAAATTGGTATTGGGATAATTAAGGACGCTAAAGGAGTTCCTGACCATCCTAAAATATCACTTAGACCGTGAGGGCTGAGCTTATCCAGCATGTACGTTCATGCTGGATAAGCCACTTGGCGTGGGTCCCTACGTCGGAAATTTTTAAAACTCGGCCCGCTCCCGGCAACCCTGTCCGCCTCCGTCCTGCCACCGCCGCGCGCCGCTGGAGAACGTAAATGCATTAACGACCACAACTGACGTTGAGAATTTCCCGGACTTCCCGCAGCGGATTATGGGAATGGACTTGACGGAGAAGTTCAAGGAGCAGAGTCTCCGTTTCGGGACGCGGGTTTTCACGGAGACAGTGGTGCGTCTGGATTTGTCTGT
>LPNX010558301.1:348124-375510 GCA_001517045.1 Pseudotsuga menziesii
TCACAATGAAACCGTCTGAGTCCAACTCCAGCTGCCCATCCAGAAACTTGGTGGCGGGTTCATGCCCGATGGTGAAGAACAGCCCCGGTACTTCCAACACAGACTCCTCACCGCTCACCGTGTTTCGCAGATTGAGCCCGCTGAGCAAGCCCCTCTCGTTCCCAAAAGCCTTGCTAACCTCCGTATTCCATATGATCTCGATCTTGGGGTTATCCAGTGCCCTCTTCTGCAAGATCTTGCTGGCTTTGAAGGAATCCCGCCTGTGAATGATATAAACTTTGCTACCGTACTTGCTCAAGAAGTTTGCCTCCTCCATAGCCGAGTCTCCGCCCCCGATCACCGCCAGCGCCCGGTTGCGGAAGATGGGAGCGGCGCAGGCGCTTGGCCACCACTCCCGTGGCGATGATGACAGTATCGGCTTCCACTTGCTTGGTGTCTGTGTAAAGCCTGAATGGTCTTACAGACAAATCCAGACGCACCACTGTCTCCGTGAAAACCCGCGTCCCGAAACGGAGACTCTGCTCCTTGAACTTCTCCGTCAAGTCCATTCCCATAATCCCCTGCGGGAAGCCCGGGAAATTCTCAACGTCAGTTGTGGTCGTTAATGCATTTACGTTCTCCAGAGGCGCGCGGCGGTGGCAGGACGGAGGCGGACAGGGCTGTCGGGAGCGAGCCGAGTTTTAAAAATTTCCGACGTAAGGACCCACGCTAGGTGGCTTATCCAGCATGAACGTACATGCTGGATAAGCTCAGCCGACAGGGAGGGCGTGACAACATTTTAGTTTTTAGGTAGAAATCCCGACCTTCGTTAGAAATTTCATGCATCTCCCTTAGCCTCATCCACATTGTACATGCATCCTCTTCATTTTGCACTCATGGAAACGTATCATTTGTTATAAATAACTTTATCAACGTCAAAACCTTTCTATTCTTCATGTAAAAGACTCCAATCCCATTCTCATCACCAGGTTCACTTCTATCCATGTCTGTGACTATCCTTAACAAACATTTATACTGGGATATGATAATCATGCGTTCCTTCCAGACATTGAAATTATGAACTTCTGAAGGGGTCCAACATTATATTTGAGAGGCTCACCTTTTTCTATCAACAAATTAATTCCAAGCATCAATGAAAGAATTAAACTAACCTAAATGAATCTAAATTTACCTCAAGAACTCTACTATGTGAACACTTTGTCATACCATTTGGTTCCAAGATCTCACTAGCGTCAATCCAACACCACCACTACCTTTTAGTTTGTTCCATAATTTTTCTATCTTTCATGTTATCTCCCAAAACCTCCCATCCTACAATAGATAAATGGAATTCAAATAACTACATAAACAATTCATTGTCACGTTGCTTGATTCCTCTCACTTGAAATTTAGTGCATGCTAGCTTCAAAAGCGTGTCCCTGAATTATCCAAGGGGTCAACTGCAAATCAACAATGATTATCAGTACCTCAAATCAGTAAATAAAGTTTCTCTCCTGCATATCATATGTGATTAAATTGCATGAACAATAAAATCACTCAAAACAATAAAATAACATGGAACCAAATGTAGAAAAAACTAATTAAAGTTAGGGACATTAACCAACGCATAAGAATAATGAAAACTATTAACTACTGTGTGAAAAAAGAGATGACAACAAGTTGTTATGGTTGTTTTAATACTGGAAAACACGAATTAAATGTTGTTGTTTATATTTTTATATAGTTTAGTATGCACACAAATCAAGAAAGTTCTACAATAAATGGAAAAATCAGCAAGTTAAGATTGATGTTTTTCGACAGAAAACTAAAGAAATGAATGCAAATCAATTTATCTATATGATCGATATGCCTAAAAATGCAGGGAAATTGAGTAAAATTGAACAAGTGTGTTTTGAATGATTAAAGTAAGCAAGGGATTTGATTTGTGCCTTATATGGAGTCAAACAATGAGTGGAAAAAAACTAGTAGGGAAAATAAAAGTTAATTCCTAGTATTCAGTTTCTTTTAAAAAATACACAAAAACAAGAATCTAAGAATTATAGTTCTTACACAATGAACACAAATATTTTATTGACAATGAAAACGATGGATAATTATTTGAATGAACACAAATATTGGTAGTACAAAGTTATCATTGTCATGGTCACTATTAATCATGGTGAAGATAATTAAACAAAATTTTTTATAGTTACTTAAATTTTTTTAACATCATATATTGTCCAAAAATATGTCAATATATGCCTTTCTTTCTCTCTATTGGTCTTCCTCTTTTTCATTTTTAAAAGTTAAACAAAAGATAAAATAAATTTTAATGGCTTTTTGTATAAATTTCAATAAATATATGCCTTACCATAAGGTTTTCGATTGCGTTCTCAAGTTTGTGAGAATCAACAAAATTTCAATATTTTTGAAAAAAATTGCCAAATGTTGTTGAGTAAGGGAAAATGCTGCTAAGTAAGGGTGGAGGAGTTAAGTAGATTTCATAATCAAATTATGCCAGGCCAAAAGATTGAAAAATTAAAACTTGTGTTGCATAATAGTATATTGACAGAAAAATTGTGCACTTGAGTTCATATATTTGTAGACCACATAATTTATGAACAATGGTTATTAAATACAGACATAACACATGAACAATGGCTATAAAATACACACATAACACATGCATAAATATGCACGGAGAGAAAGAGAGATTCGATATAGTCCATATGTGTAAATGTCAATACATAGAGATGTCTCATGAGAGAGACAAGGTCCCATACAAGCACCTACTATTACGTTGAGACATAACTTAGCCTAATTAAAACTTTATGACTTAATATTACATATTGCATGTGAGTTGATTATACTTCATTTTTTGGCAGGAGAGAAAATATGTTTATATTAACATAGATATATCTATAGCAACAAAAATAAAGGAATAAGGATATTTTAAGAAGTGTTATATTGCGATTTTATACTTAAGTCACTTTATAAGTTTATTGACACTCTAAACACTTAGTGTCATTGGCCACTATAAAATACACTCTAATATCCTAACTGAAAGGTTATATAAACACACCTACTTGTCTAAAATAGTAAATACATGCTCATCTTGACTAAGTGCATCATAGATGTATGTAGCAGCCTTGCCTAAAATGTGTGATTGATCAACAACTGGGAATGATTTTAATGGAAGTATACCTGCTGTAAACCATGTAAATTGTTATCCACGGTCTCACACTCCTCTACCTCTTTCCACTTTCCCATCTCAAATGTACTCCAAAAATAAAAATTTTAGGTTTCCACTAAAAACTTCTACCCCTAGGTGACCATTGTCCTTATGTTTTCAACTGAACAAGCAAGTTATTTAATTGCAGAAATTTAACTTATTCACATAGCAACAATCATACAAATAACTGGATGTAAATAGTGAAGCATAAACAATTTCACACATGCACGGGAATTTTCTCCTTCAAATCAACTTATCATTAACTTAATCAGAGCTTACAAGGAAATATCCATAGTGTCTTAAAACAAGTAGCTGCATGGTATACAAAAATCACCTAATCCTAAGGTGTATGATCTATTGAAGAGAGTTATGGTCTGCATGAAAAATAAAGAAACTATCTGCTACTTGTGTAAAATCTTGTACATATATGTCTGCATGCATTTGTATGTACAAATGTATGAACTCTGTTGTGAATCCCTCTTCTTCCTCCTCTCCTCATTATGTGTCTAGTTCCTATGTGCATTGACATCTTTATGTTATGTTTGACATGGGTTTGTATCTGTATTGTCTTTTATTACTATTCTGTAGATATTTATGGTTTTTGCTTTTTGTAAGTTAATGATAGGGGTTTCTTTTGCACTCCTACTATGTACTTGCATTTGTTGTGTTTCTGAGTCCCATTGACCTACTATTTTGGTTATTAATTGCACATTAATAAACTTAATTATATTATCTATGTGTGTGTAAACCATGTATATTTGAAAATGTGTGTTATAGCTAGATTTTCCACACTTGGTAGATCTTGTTTCTATGGCGTATCCCTATCCCTATGCAGAATCCTTGAACCCCTTTTGCTTAGTTTTACTTTGATGCTCCAAACAATCCCTTTAAAAAATAACTTTTATGGGTATGCACGGGTCACCAAATTACAACCTGCATGTACACGTATTTTTCTCCACTATGACCTATGTACATTGAGAAATATGCTAAAAAAACAAAAATATTTGGAGTTTTTCCTTATCAAGTAACAAATAACTTGATTCTTGGCCTTCCATATTCCTGGAAACGCTCTGATTCGGCCCTTCACTTCTCAATAGGGTGTAATATATTGAACTACTTGGAAGCATTGAAGGAGGATAACTTGTGAGATCAAAGATACTATAGTGTAATTGTACCTCATTCTTGCAATATACATGAGTTTGCATCCTTTTGTCCTTGGAGTAGCCATTGGTTCTATTTCCCAAGCTTACCTTTGCCTTTGTGAGCTTACCTTGTATGGAAGATTGAAGTGGTGGAGGCCCAGGTGGAGAACTCGGTTTCTCGATTTCGATGAGGTGCTAACAGAGGTTGTCATTTGTATCTTTGTTTACACTAATAGAAATATCCATTTCTTTTCCATTATATCTGTAGCTATGAATATTTGTATCCACGGATGTAGTTGCTTTGAGTATATTTTGGATTTGTATATGATATATTAGATTCTAACACTTAATATCTATCATGCTTGTGTATTTCGTTGTTGTTGAGGATGGAATATAGGTACAAGTGTGATTGAAAGATAAATGAGGATCTTCTACGAACGTATGGAATAAGGTATGATTCTCATCCCTTGGTGTTATAATTTCTTATATCTTTAGTGTATTGGAAGTGGATTGATTTATGGTGTCATACTGTCTGTTGTGGTCCACCCCAAGCCATAGGAATTTTTCTCCGTAATAGAATCGGTGAATCCATTGGGGACTTCCTTTTTGTTGGGGTTTGGCTACATGATTTGCTTAATTTGCTCTCTGTTTTTCCCCGTTTTTGTGTCACATTTGGTAGTATGTTCATTCATTGATAGTTCCCTAGATTGGCTCAACCTTAGGCCTTTTTTTTACCACCTTCTTCTTTGTATACGTAGGTCAGACAATGTACAATCACATATATATGGGGGATGTACGTGTTTGTTCTTTGAACAAACACGTACATCCTCCCTTTGGGTTGAGTTCTTGATGTGGGAAGTTGTTAGGTGGGTTGTGAGTGTGGCTGAGTCTTCCTAGGTTCCTATGATGTTCATTGAGTGCTTCTTTTGTGACCACAGACCCCTTCTTCATTGATTTTTCTTTGAAAGTAGTTCTAGTCATTTATATCCTTTTTTTCCATTAGTGCATTAGTCTTTTAATATCGGTGCCTTGCTTGGATTATGTTTGTTGCTTGCTGCAGAGACTGAGAATTTTAACGACTTTTATTGCATTTTCATTCTTTTATATTGAAAATACAAAATAATTATACAGTTGCATTCTTACTTGCATCTCACACATGGATTTAAGGAGGTACTTGCATCTGGATTGCTTGGATGAGAGTTTTGTTTAGGATTTCATATAGGAAGGATGGCATTGGCACTTGGAAAGGAATGATTTTTTGTGAATTTCATGTAGTGCCATACCCCCTTTTTCATGTTTAAAAACAAGTTGCACTTAGCATTGTTTTTTAGGTGTGCATATTTATTTCACTTCTGAGTCATAATATCACTAGTTTCAGGTTCATTACCCTTGAGTAATCACAACCATTAAAATTAAAGTTTAACTTAAAATTGAGTACACTTTTTTATTTCATAGAGGTACACCAACAAGCTTAGGTTGTAGAGTCTTGGAATAGGGTGTCATGAGTAAATTTTTCTAGGACTATGAAACAAAACAATTAGGTGTATGCCCGTGTGAGAAGTGAAATACTTGGTATAATTGGTGTTCTCAGGAGGATCCTCTTACACATGAGTTAAGCATGAGGAAGTGTACACGTCAGTGGTGGGGATAGCCCCTTTCCACTTTTTGTTGTGCGTTGGAGATATTTCCAAGATCTTATTCATATCTGGGGGATTTTGAGGTACCTTTGGTGCTTTCGAGCTTTAGGATTTGTTACCATTCCCATATGGTTGATCCTTCTTGCGACTATCTGCCCGAGCATTGGTTATATTGAGGTGACCTTAGTTTCCTTACCCATGTATCATAGGGGGTACTTGCAGAGGTTATTCTGTGAGTGTCCTGTCCAAGTAGGGGTTGGAAAACAAAGTCGCTATATGTGTTGAAGCTGAGGGCTACTATAATTGGTTGCACACCTCTTCTTGTAGTGTATGTGAGTCTCATTCCTCTCCTAGGCAATACATACCTGCTACATTTGGGAGCCCAGTTATCCAATCTATTGGCTTGTTTGCATCTAACTTAGCTTTACTTATGGGTGTGATATTTGTGCACTAGTTGTCTTCAGGGATCGTTGTTACTTGAGTATATTTATGTTCTCTTGAGTTTGGGTCCTTTTATGTTCAACATACCTGACATCACTACTAGTATCTCGTCACCCGCTCCAGGTGCTAGTGCGGACCCTGGTGTTGGACTGGGGGGAACCACAACCCCTTACCTTTCTCATAGATTGGGGAGTGGTCATATTCCACCTTCTACTACATTTGTGGAGGATTTTCAATCCCTTCACCCAGTCTTAACACCGGTGTTTGTTCTCACTGGGGTGGTAGTGGATATGTGAATGTTGGGTCTACACCTTACATTCCTTCTTATGTTCCATCGTTCACTGAACTATTTCCTTTGAATGCATTTCCATGATCAATCATCCCTATATCCTATAGTTTGGACTCTTTATTGACTATTTCTGGATGTTTTGGATTAATATTTCCATTGTGTGGGGTCCATTTTTTGTGCACTCTCATTGAGTTTTTTCTCATTCATGCCTATGGCAGGTATAACATTGAACTAGCATATAGGATAGGATCACTTTTACGCATGCATCATGCATTGTAATATGACCATGACACATTAACCATAGGTATGAACCCACTTCATGATGTTATAGAACCTTCAAACTACTATTAGAAGTGGCATTATGTAGGTGGTACAACTTTCTTACACATTGGTTCCCTAGATAGATCCTACTTTTCCATTTGGTACCCATGTTGGGTGTCCTCCCTTAGGTATGAGAGTCTCTTGTAGTTTCATGATGTCTTTGAGAAAGAACCTCATATTATTTCTTGAACCTTATGTTGGCCATCTCCCATAGGGACTCCTATTTATATCATGTTGTAATTGCATTTCATGCATCCGCTTGTCGTATTGAGCTTTATGTTGGCTCCTTGCTTCGGTTTTATAAGACATATAGCCTGATCTTGTCTCAATCCTATCCAAGCAAAGATTTCCATATATCTTTTACAGCTTGATTATCTCATACCTAGAGGAGACATCTCCCTGAGTGTCCTTATCCTACATATGCTTCCTTGCATTGAGCATAGGTATGTTCAACTTCTTGGAACTAGTTTTCTTTCCCACAACACTCGTTTCCTCTTAATTTTGTACTTCAAGAAATTTTGTTATTTTTAAATCTTTCCAATATGAAAAAGACCCAAAAAAAAACATAAAAAAGTTGGATGAAAAATTATTTTACCTTCTATTTGGCAGTTGTTGTGTCATGTCTCCTTCGAGAAAAGAACTATATATTCCATCCATTGGTTGGATTATTAGTATGAATTCAGGAGTTGTACTCGTTACTTTGATTTTTCTCCACCGACTGGTTATGCTTCCATTTCCTATGGAGCCTCTGTCGATGCCTCTTGTGTCGCAAAGTTGTCCCAGTTTCCATGTTGAGTCTATGTTGCCTATGAGTCTTCATATGCCTTATGCTCTTATTCGAAGGAAGCTTTATCCTAATTCAACCATTCCTTAGTTATTTTCTCTTTGCATGTTGACCATTTCTCGGTTATTTTTTCTTTGCATGTCGGTCATTCCCAATACATTTACTAGTTCGTGCATATCTGGTTCATCTAAGTTCACCCAAATTATCTAGCGTTGTTGTGTACCTCGTGTTGGTTGATGGGAGATGCCTTAATTCCCTCCTTCCAGTGGATTCCATTCCATCGACTTCAGATCATTTATTCTGGAATAGGGATCTAGATTCCGTTGATTTCCTTAAGACTTGCAGTCATTAGTGGAAGGTTCTCTCACCATCAAAATATTTGAGAATACATCAATGTCCCCTGATCGATGGGGGCTCTCAAGTGTTTGAACTCAACACATATATTCACACTTATTTGATCGCACTCTGTACATTGATTCCCATTATCATTATCAGTGTGATATCTCGCGTATGTTAACTATATACATCAATGACCGATAATCAGATAATGGTCCATCATGTTCGACCTCTACACCTTTAATCACATGATGGGGCATGTACTAGCAATGATTTGTGTATAAGACCTTAGAGCTTGGTGGAATGCCATATATGTTACCTCCTTGTTCATGCCCGTATCTATGAGATATCATTTCTCAAGACTAGATTCCAGTGTACCATCAGATATCTTCATTTAGTATGAATATCTTATTTAACTATGTATTGTATGTGGCGATGACCACATGTGACATATGTCTATTATTCGTATTCATTCCCATTGTACTATTGTGTATCTAGGGACTGCTACACTTTATATTTGCAGTCACATGTGGATATCTATCATTGTATTGTACTGATGAGCGGTTGGTTTTTCTAACTCAGTCTTCATTACTCCAATTCTAAGATTATTCTAATGTATTTCAGCCATCATGTTCCCCTCTGACCTCACAAATTAGGGAGAATATATTATAGTTGGTTTCACCACACTTGGTAGATAATTTTTTTTTGGCATATCCCTGTCCCTATACAGACTCCTTGAATCCCCTTTGCTCAATATTACTTTGATGCTCCAAAGAATCCCTTTAAAAAGTCACTTTTATGGGTATAAGCGGGTCACTAGCTTACACCTCGTGTGTACACATAGCTTGCTCCACTATGACCCGCGTACATCGGGAAATGTGCTAAAAAACAAAAATATTTGGAGTTTTCCATTATATAGTAATGAATAACTTGACTATTGGCGTTCCATATTCCTAGAAATGCTCTGATTCGACCCTTCACTTCTCATTAAGGGGCTATATATTGAACTACTTGGAAGCATTGAAGGAGGAGAACTTGTGAGAGAAAATATACAATATTGGAATTGTGCCCCATTCTTGCATACTTGAGTCTGCATCCCTTTATCCTTGGAGAATCCATTGGTGCTCTTTCCCAATATTACCTTTGTCTTTGTGAGCTTGCCTTGTATGGAGGATTGAAGTGGTGGAGTCCCAAGTGGAGGACTTTGTTTCTCAATTTTGACGAGGTGCCGACAGAGGTTGTCATTTGTATCTCTATTTACATTAATAGAAATATCCATTTCTCATCCATTATATGTGTAACTATGAATATTTGTATCCATGGATGTATTTTCTTTGATTATATATTGGATTTGTATATCCTAGATTAGATTCTAACACTTAATATCTATCATGCTTGTGTATTTTGTTGTTGTTGAGGAAGGAATGCAAGTACAAGTGTGATTGAAAGCTCAACGAGGATCTTCTACGAACGTCCAGAATAAGGTACGATTCTCAGCCCTTCGTGTTAGAATTTATTATATCTTTAGCATATTGGAAGTGGATTGATTTCTCATGTCATACTATCTGTTGTGGTCCACCCCAAGCCATAGGAATTTTTCTCTGTAACAATGTGTTTCAAAATATTTCTGTCATCCTTTCAAAGTTAACTTTTAGAATTTGAAGGTTGTGGCAAAAATGGTTAGAGGTTTGTTTTACATGAAAGTTTGTTGTCATACAATGGACAGGTTCGATCTTTTGTTGATGAATATTGAGATATATGGGTTAAGTTTTGCATTTCCCTTTCTATTGTTTTCATTTTTCTTCTTTACAATATACCTAATGGATTTTCCTAGAAAATGCAACACACACTTCCTCATTGGATGTACCAGGATTATATTATATGCTCCCTTTTAGTCCCATTGACTACTTTCTAATTATAACCTATGGAAATTAACATCCAATAGGATTTCAACTTCATGTTTCCATTTTCTTCCACTTCTTTATGTGCAACAATTTTGTAGATATACTCTAACATTCCAGTGTTATCAAAAAAAAAATTTACCACCTCAAAAAATGTAGTAGCTTTGTAATCAAATAGTGTCTCATAATTGTCCCTGAAATAAGGATTCTTTTATCAACTTTCTTTAGTTCTTTTGTGGAAGTAACCTTGTTTAATACTTTTGAGTTTTGAACAAGTTTTTGTAGAACTGTGTCAATGTGAGAAAAACTTTTGACCCATGATTTGAACTTGTATTTGTGTAGGAAATAGATAAAGACCCTTTAAACAACTCATTTTCTCATTTTTTTCTTTTTGTTTGAGTGATTTTCCTCTCTGCTAGAGTGACTGCAACTTGCAAACAAACTTAAAAGTAGAAAAATCCACCCATTTAGTGAACACACTAGCACTTATGTGTAACTTTATATTTGTTGATGGTTTCTTGATTTGCTTCAAAATCTTTTCTCTTCCAACTCACTGAGTCTTTTCTGATTCTCAGTCGGGTATTTTTTCTTCACTTTGCATATACAGACATGAACTATCTTTTGAACCTACTCCTTACACTTGGGACTTCTTTCTTTATACCTTCCATATTCTTTGAGAATGAGTCAATGAGGAGTTGGTGCCATAGAACTGACTACTTTTTCTTCACCTTTCACCTTGGGTATCCTTTGTATAGTGTGTTCATTCTTGTGAGATGATTCTCACCTTCATGAAAATTTGGGACAACGTTTCCCAAGAGGATACAAGACATTGATTCTTATTTATTAGTGTCTATCGAACTAGGGCCGATGAAGAAAAGGATTAGTTCCATCCAACCTCCTCGTTTAACAATATATCCAATATATTAATGTCCACAATGAATGGAATAATGTTTGGATGGATGATTGGACATGCAACAAACACAATATGTTTCACTACAACTTTTATTGTGGTTTTAGGTGTTGAGTTCTTCAGAAAGTGAATTTTCTAAATCTTTGTTTCTTCTAAATTTCTGGTATTGTTCCTAGATTCATGGTAAGGTCATCTCTTCTAGTAAATGTCTATCTATAGTATATACCTTCGAAATTTCTTCTTCCTAGCTATATTGCAAATACTTAACCTTGTTTGGAAACAATTTAAGAGGTAACAAGGTGTTATATTGGAAGATAAGATTCTATAATTTTAGTTTTATATTGGGTACCTGTGATTCTAACATGATAGTGTTGTTGATGTAGTAAATAATTTGGGATTGATACCATTGTTAAAGGTAAAATAATGCATTTATTTACTAACCTTTTTGTGACAACATATACTATGTCTCTTTATTAAGGATTATGAATGTTTCATTTTGAGTTATATTAGAAAAAGGTAATTACAAATTAATGAATATAAAAGTGTAAGAATTGTCTTTGGAGTGGTAATTTAAATATTAAAGTCATTTCCATCTACCAAGTGATTTCTTTAACAACCCTAGGTTTGTAGCAACACATAATTGCATATGGTATTTATGATTTTGGTTCTTTGTCCCAATCTATTTTGTAAAATAATAGAATATTCATTCTATTTACATTTGAAATTTATTTCAGATCATGTCAAGTTACCATGCGCAAACAAAAAAAATTGTTCCAGTCTCAACTAAAATTGTTTAGAACAACCCTAACAAGAAATCCTCTAGTCTATTCAGATATACAGTTCCACATCCTTACCAATGCATGAACTGGATATTGGAAACAATATACATATATAATTACCAATTCAAAACCAATGGATTTTGAATTTTATGAATCATGGAGTTAAAATTTTTATCGGACTCTTATAAAATGGCAACAAGATTCAATCCTCATTTGTAATGTATAAGTATGATGGAAATTATAGGACATTTAAATAAGATTCCTGTAGTTGCAAATACCAATGGATCAAATTATGGTCTCTTTATTTCATATGGTAGTGTATTTATAGGACCAAGACATCTGAGATATTGCCATGTAATTATTATGACAGATCAGGTACATGGTGTATGTTGAGAACTTTAGTTTTTGTGTAAGTTTGAAGGATACATTGATTGTGGATTGGTTTATCATTTGTTTATTTTAGGGTCATGATGGTTCACACATCAAAGGATTTCTGATCGACTTTATAAACTCGTTTTGGCCATATCTATTCAAGATTCCTTCATTTTTTTCGTTGAATTCATTACTCCTATTGTAAAGGAAGTGTTCTCATTAAGTGTATATCTCCTTAACATTATGATGCATATGTTCTTATTTCCTATTGAGTATAAATCCATGTCTTTACTATTTGTTTTTTAATGTAGGAAACCCTTAAGGATGGAAGGGTATTTTCTTTTGATACCGTTCCCTAGTATAAATCATGGAGAGAATCTTTGGTTATGAAAAAAAACCTCCTTTATTGAGTCAATATTTCATGATTTATTATTGCTCCTTATAGAGTAAAACATCAAAGTAGTATCATTGACATTTATGTCATCGAATAAATTTTTCAGAATAGTAACCTATATCAAGAATTGTTGTTCTAAAAAGATGAATTATTGTTACTTTTTGTTCATATTTGTAGATTCGATGTGTATGACTCATCCACTGCATACTCAAAAACATTGCGCATGTTTTATTGATAACTCCTATAAGTTCCTTCTTTAAAATAGTCTTGATAAAGTGTATCAGTTGTTGTTGCAATTTTTCAATTATCAAATGACCTTTCATGTGAACGTAAAACCACCACTCTTCTTTGTGTTGCATGGACTTTGAACTAAATTAAAATTTGGTAAGGTGTTGAAGTATCATATCTTGAACATGTCAAAATGTAAATTCTTATTATTTACTCTTCATCTTAAAATCTGAGTAAAGAAGAACAAGGAATAGTCTCTTTCTATATTTTCCCATTACCCAAACTAGAGGGGTATGGATCCTTATCTATAATAGGTAGTTACTCTTAGATTGAAGGTCCTGCATGACTCCTCATGGCTAAACTCCATTAGCATGTCCACTACCAGAGGTATTAAATTCTTTGCATACACTATAGTTATGGGAAAATAGATTAGTAGTTTAGTTAGACATTTCTCCCTCCCTTGTTATGTTAGGAAAATACCAAGATTTATTGTGAGGCTTCCTAGACACACTCATTAATGCTTGGTTTAGGGGTGGAATTGGTTCCATTCCACTTTTTCATCACTAGGGGGCACTAGGGGGTCCCCTTACTTATCCAATATGCATGTGTGCGATCTGTTGGCATACATAGGGAGCATCAATATGCCGACAAGAACATGTATTCTTGTTGGCATTCCCAATATCCTTGTGTATGAAAAAATGACACACATAGGATAAGGGTAAAAATAATATAATCATCTTTCTAAGACCTCCATCTCAATAAACAATGAAAATCTTGTATAGTATGACTGATTTACCATTGTGGGAGAACATGTATCATTTCAATCATTCTTAATGAATTGCATTGCAGTTGTATCCTCAAAATACACTTATCTACTATCCTAGTAATATGCATCTCGAGACTCGAATATATGCAGGGTACCAAATTCTATCCTTTCTCCACTGTATCAATCTTTTTAATGGAATCCATTAGATAGGAATCCAAACATTGAGTTTTATCCCTAATCATGTCCTTCATGAAATAATAATAAGTGGTATAGAACTAAAACATAACAAGTGTGGTTGATTATGTCTTGTCTTACTAGAATGAAACCCACTACCGTGTCCTAATAATTGAAGAGGAATGGCGCAAAACCCTTGTTTTGGTGCATGATTGGAAGGTAGAGAGACAATCAACACTAGAAAATTAAGATATTGAAGAGGCGTATCAATAGAGCTATGAATTTACTAATATAACATAGCGTTTATAACATAGTATTCATTCCAAGGATTCCCTCTATCTGGTCGGTTAAAATCACAAGATAAATATGTTTTTTAATAAATGAGATCGGGAATTCTTGTATCAGTGCCATGGGTAGAGGTATCACTTTCAATTATGTATTTTGAAGCTAATTCAAAATGCTTGGCTCTAAGATGCAACTCCTTCCAAGTGGAACCAAGATACAACTTCATAAACAAGTTATTTTGAATCAGGTTTTATATGATGCATTATTATTTTTTCCAAATCCAAGTCCATATGAATAATTTGTAGCATTAAAGGTACTATGAAACAAGTTACTACGAAACAAGGTTTTACTAGTTGTAGAGAAGATAGTACCCTGTTTCATAGTACTACAAAGGTTTTACTATGCATTATTATTTTTATGATGGTTTATATTAATGGCTACAAGGGAGGCTTCAAACTATCTTTGTATATTGCTAGAAGGGGGGTTCTAAAATTCCCTCATGTGTAACTTTCAGGGGGGTTCAAGTCCCCCCCACGACCACCCTTGTAGGATTGTAAGAGGGGGGGGTTCAAAACCATCCCTGTAGGTTTGTAAGAGGGATTTTCTTAGGGGGGTTCATAACCTCCCTCATAGGTTTGTATGAGTTAGTTTTAGGGGGGGTTATAAATTTACCCTATAGGTATCTACCTGAGGGGAGGAGACTTACAACCGTCCACAAATTTTATTTAGGAGGGATATTTAGGGGGGGTTCAAATCTGCACCCATAGATATCTACCGAGGGGGTTCAAAACTGTCCTTGTACATATCTATGGAGGGCTTCAAAACTGCCACTATAGATATCTACAAGGGGGTTTAAAACTGTCCCCAAAGGTTTGTAAGAGGGAGTTTTAGGGCAGGTTCATAACCTCCCCTATAGATATCTACAGAGGGGGTCAAAAATGCCCATGTTGATATCTACAAGGGGTTTTAAAACATCCCCCAAAGGCTTGTAAGAGGGATTTTTAGGGGGGTTCAAAACCACCCCTACGAGTATCTACTATGAGAGTTTAAGACCTCCCCCAATTTTTTGTTGTAGGGATTTTTACCATGGGTTATGAACAGACCCTTTAAGTATCTACTACGTGGGTTTAAAACTAACCCTAAATTTTTGTCGTAGGGAGTTTTACCGAGGGTTCCAAACCACCCCCACAAGTATTTATGGGGGGGGTTAAAATTGCCCCCAAAATTCACTTTCGGGGGGGGGGGTTNAAAAGTGTCTTTTGGGGGTAGAAGAACCCCCCCCATCCCCATAAAAATAAAAATTGTAGTAGTGTTTCCAATAGATTTCTTACTTGGGACTTTATGCAGAAAAGACAAATTCGAGACCCAAAAACATGCATTCTTTGTAAACAATTAAATAAAACAATGTCACATCTATTTATCCACTGCTCATTTTCCTCTTAGGTATGGATTCTCATTGGGTAGTCTTTTAATTTAATCAGTATAAGGATATGGGAATGTGATAGAATTGAGTAATGTTTCCTTCAATGGTTTTATTTCCAAGAGAATAGATATCTTCAATATATCCCCATACTTAATATGTGGGCCATTTTAATGTCCTATAAGCCTTATATATTTGAAAATAAGTCAATACTCCCATATTAGGTTTCCCCTTAAAGGTTTCCATGTTCCAAATTATTAATAAAAATCCTTCCCAAAGCTCCATGTCATCTTGTATCAAGACCTAAACCATATTTTAGGGTGAAAAACTAGGGATTGGGCCCTAATGCACTTAAAAATAGTAAGATCTTTCAAAAAACAATGCATTTTCCTAGATGAAATCTAATGGAAAAATTGATCTTCACCTATTATACTTATACTTCTATATATTAATATAAGAATGCCATGATATGAAATTAAAGTAGTTTATGAATAATTTTGTCTATAGTTCCTATGAATATCAACTTAGTAGGTGACTTCACAATGGGTGGCTTGTTAATTATACAATTTTGTGGATTTCATGTGATTAGTCCAACTGTTTGTAATCTTATGTTAGTCCAACTATTTTCATTCTTTTGTCTTTTTACCACGTGCTACCTAGTGGATTCATTGCTTCCACCCCATTTGTCTCTTTAGTTTACACAATACCATTATGCTTGGTCTATGCCTTCATATAGGTACACTTGAAGTGTCAACTAAGGATGTAATAGTTGAACCTAACTTACGAGGAAGAGGTATCACAAATATTGAAAAGGACACTGCATCCTTCATGCAGGCCAATAATTCCATATGCAAAGGATTATATGATGGTATGGGGCCCAAAAATATCCCATGAGCCCTAGAAAAAAATTCCATGGCTTCAAACTCTATATCATGAACTTGGATTGTGTCTAAAGTCATTATAACCATCCTCAATGTTCCTAAATAAAAATTGAAACCATATCCTGATTAGATGACAAAGATCCCTTTATAGGATTTTTGTGGTGTACAAGGGACATAACGATGTCTCATGATCCATGTAGATAAATATTATGGTATAATACCCTACATTGTGTTGAATCTTAACTTGCCGCCACCCACGAATGTGAAGAAAATTAGAGAAAAATTGATCCATATGGGATACTATCGCAAGTTCATTAGAGGATATGCCACGATAACAACACTTATGGAGAAGCTACTGAAAAAGGATGCCCAATTTGAATGGAACCACGACTATCAAGGAATTTTGGACACATTGAAGACGAAGATGGCTACAACACCAATTTTGGTTTTTCCATATTGGACGAAGGAATTCCATGTTCATGTTGATGCATCGTCAATTGCACTAGGAGTGGTGTTGGCACAGCCAGGCGAAGGAGATATTGATCACCCAATTTCTTTTTCTAGTCACAAGTTATTGTCTATAGAGAAGAATTATACCACAATAGAGAGGGAGGGGTTGGCAATGGTTTACGCATTGCAAAATTTTCAGCACTATTTGTTGAGAGGTCATTTCAAAATGTTCACTAATCACTCTTCTTTGAAATACCTGTTGAATAAGCTTGTGTTGGGGGGGAAGATATGTCGTTGGCTACTCCTCTTCCAAGAGTTTTATTTCGAGATAGTTGTGAAACCAGGTCGCTTGAATGAAGGACCTAACCATTTGTCACGAATTGAGACAGGTGAAGAATTGAAAACCATCAAGGATGGGTTATCGTATGTGCAACTATTCAGGGTTTGAAGGATTAATGACTACTATGAGAAAGTAGTTCAGTTCTCAGTGAAGGTAACTACACCAGAAGGGCTCACTACAAATCAGAAGAAGCATTTGGTTGTTTGAGCTACGAATTTCCAGTTGGTTGTTAGAGAAATCTGTAATATGGGGCCTAATGAGATACTACGGAGATGTTTCCTTCCACATGAAAAGGAAAGGGTCTTAGCATAGGTACATGCAAGAGTTGCAGGTGGACACTACGGAGGTCGCGCTACTTCTAGGAAGGTACTCCACATAGGGATTTGGTGGCCAACTCTCAATGGGGATGCGATAGACTACGCAAGGACTTGCAACATTTGCTAAAGTACTGGGAATCCATCACGGAGGGATGATATGCCACTAGCACCTCAGGTGAGGCTAAAACCATTTGAAAAATGGGAAATGGACTTTGTGGGATCAATTAAACCATTAGGAAAGAGAACGAATACATAGTATATCATTATGGAAACAGATTATCTAACAAGATGGGCAAATCCCGTACCATTTTTAGATTTCACCACTGCAACAACAACAAGATTCTTGTTTGACAATGTTGTTACTCGGTTTGCTTGTCCAAAGATATTGATGAGCGATCAGGGGAGTCACTTCATTAATTAAACTGTTAGTGTGCTGACAGGGGAGCTTCAGATACATCATAAGAAGAGTACCCCCTATGATCCACAAGCAAATGGGACAGTTGAATTGTTCAATAAGGTGTTGGAGCATGTGCTCACAAATATTTTCAATGAAAATTGTGATGACTGGGATTTGAATATTCCAACAGTCTTATGGGCGTATCTCACTACCTACAAAAGGTTGACATGGAAAACACCATTCAAGTTGGCATATGGGAAGGAGGCAGTCATGCCGATGGAGTACATTGTTTCAAGTTTTCACAGTGCAGCAACGACATGAATGGATGATGAAGGAGCATTGGAAGAATGCCTAGATCAGTTGATGCAGCTAGAGGAAGACTTCTTTGTCACAGGATTTCACCAACGCGTTGAGAAGGATCGACAGAATCCCTGGAACGATCGACATATCAAGAACAAACACTTTTAGCAAGGAGACTTGGTGATGTTGTATGAGAGTAAGTTCACCAAACATCGAGGTAAGTTAAAAATGCACTGGTTGGGTCCTTGCATTATCAATTTCATTACTAATGGAGGCACAGTATAGCTGCAACATCTAGATGGTACAATATTGTCAAAGTTAGTGAACGGTAGTAGGATGAAGCCCTACATGATGAGCCTAGTGCTACATGATGCTTGAGGCATTGCACACGATGATTATATATATATATTTGTTTTTGCATGAGATGGTAATTAGGAGGATGGTGTGCTAGGAGCAAGGGGCTACACAAGTAGAGATGTCAAGGTCACAGTTAGGGAACCATTCAACGACATCCATAGGGATGTGATAGAGTCAAATCGACAGTAAATGTAGTAGTTAAACTAGTTAGTTGATGATGATCTTGGATTAGGCACACATTAGTGATGGATTTTACCATTAGATGGGGAGGATCAGCGGTGGATTCACGCAATGAATGAAGGATTTGGTCATCATGATTGAGAAATCATTCACATGGTCGATCCCACATGATAAGAATAGAAGGATTGCAGGTTGAAATCACCATTGTGAAGAATTGAGTTGTAGAGATTGAATTGCAGAGAGTGAATCATAGATTTCAGTTGCAGAGTTGCGGGTGAGTTACAGGTTGAGTTAGATCAAGTTACAAACAACTTATGGCTAATGTAGTGAGTAGCGCCACAAGAAATTTTGAGTGGGAGTGTTGAGGATTCACCAGTCACTGGTGTTTAGATTGAGGAAGAGGTATAAATTATGTCGATGGGCTCATCTCTAGTCACAAGGAATAAGAGAAGGGCCAATCGACCCAAATTTTCGCAACAGAAGAAGAGAAACACAAGGAGTTTCACAAGAATGGATACAGAGGCAACTGAGGCCTCCACAGTGAGGGAAGGGGTGATTGCCGTGGACATCCCTAGGTATGTTACCCCATGCCAACCTGGTGCTAAGGAATAGAAGCCCATGAATAATCACAGATACCCCATCAAGATGCCCACGATTTCGAAAGGAATGAAGTGCACATTTGATATCGCTCCTTGCTTAGTCAAGATGAAGTATGAGGCCCACGATATGATTGATTTCACTGAATGTACTGTTGAAATATTTGAGGAAAGGACTGGACTATAAGAATATCCCACGGTGCACACTCCACATGAGTGGGCGTTGGGATTGGGAAGTTAGGGATTTGAGGCCTGATTCACATGCCCCATTTTGGGCGACTAACAGAAGAAAATGCATGCACCAAGAAAATGATGGCATGCTTCCATGAAGGATATTTGTGGCTGGACTGATCATTTCTAGTCACCATATATTTGATTTCATAGATAATAGGGTTACCCAAGCAGGGGCCCGACCCATCGCAATACTTCTGGGGAAAAGAAAATGATAAGAGACTGGCTTCCAAGAGCAAGAAGAAGTATGACTTGGAGCACGATAGGATCACATATGTGGTGGTAAAAATCAATGAATAGGTTGTGTGTATTGCAAAAAAGGTTATTTATAGTAAATTATTCTGGAAGAATTGGCTAAACCAATGCACCTCAAGGGTAGTTTCCTAACTGAGCAGTGTGCTGCATGAGTGCAAATAAACTGGTCTCTTTTTCCATTGAACCAGTTGATGGAGGATGCTATGATTGTGCATGCATGAAAAATGTGCATTTACATATAGATGTTTTCTCATCTTGATTGCATTAGTTTCATGGATGGAGAAAAAGGACTAGAAAGGGATAGAAATCACATTCACCCAAGTCTGTAAGGGTGCGAAGTACCAGAACCATGGGCACTTGAGCCAAGAAGACAAGCTAAAGGACTACACCATATAGTTTTGGCTGTATTGGGAATCCTTACAGGTGATATCCATGAAGGTTTTACAACTCACAAAGGAAGTAGTGGTGAAGTGTCGGCAATTCATTCGATTCTCTATTGGCTCGCATGGCAGGACCCTCAGAAATAATGGTTAGTGACATAATACAAGCTGGAAGAGGAGGATTTGGATGCCATAGTGGCTGAGTGGCTGACGGACTGGAAAGAAATAGTGAGTCCAAAAGAAGTATCATATGACAAGGTAGTTCCTCCAGCAGATGCACCCGCAGAGTCGGCGTTGGTGCATGATAGTGACCGAGAGTCACGAGAGGAATTGTCGAGGACCATGACAGATTCAGAGGAATAAAAACTATATGAGGAGACCAAAATGGAGAGAAGGCATAGATAGGGAGATTCCAATGGCATGGCAGCAATGACAAATGCGCAGGTAGATTATATTATTGTGACTATCACACCAACAGCTAGTGCGACTGAAGAGAAGTTGAAATAATAGAATACTGAAGGATATGGAGTGGTAAAAACTCGCCTCAGTTCTTTAATTGATGAAATTTTAGAAAGGGTTCCCAAGGAAAACATTGTGTGGAAGGCAGGAGAGATAAGCACAGGGAAGCGGATCTACAATATACAGATTCCGCCACACGCAATTGAGACAAATAGTGAGGCTATCAATGCCTCACTGCAGCAGTTTTAGGAACTTTCATTGGATATCAATGAACTGTCAACTCAGAAATTGGTCCAATTGGAGAAGGTTGTGAGTCAGGAGTTAATATGACATGACGAATATTTGATAGAAACATCGTGTCTTTATCGTCTTCCTATTTTCCTACTTTCTGCGATGTGATATGAATGGATGAATATTGCATTATGATGTTTCTTTCTGAATAATGTGATTCTTGCATGTTTTTAATGATGTTATATTGATGGATCTATTTATGCATCAATACTTCTATTGCGATCTGAAAATGTTGATGTGATCTGGTGAATGATGATATAACTTTATGATAAATGAATCAATGCTTGGATCTGTGAAGTAATGCTGCGATAGTTTTAAAGTAGATGTGTAAAACCCTCCTTCTTACTCTGGAAACATGGTTTCGACAGTTCTCCCTTGAATATCTCAAGTGATACCTCATCTACGTTGCAGGTGTTGTTGGACAGGGTAAAACTTGTATGGGTCATTGCTCAGGGAGATTGCTGGGTTAAGGGTATCGACAGAGAGTGAACCCCTATCGATGGATATATGTCAACAAAAACTGCCCCTAAAAGGGTTATTTTTTATAGTGTGAATAATTGTTGGATATAATACATTATGAAGCTAAAATAAGAACCCAATCCACGTAAATAAATATGGTACAACATAGTTTATCTAAAGTACATGAGTATAAACAATTGCATCCAGATGGGATGATAAATCACAATAACTAAATCCCTCCTGAAACTAGAGGGGGCTAAGTTATAGAAGGACAGATAATGTGAAACAACTCCTTACAAGTGGCTCAAACTAATAAAAGGATGAGACATACGGTTATAGGGAACTACAAATTAAAATAAATCATTTTTCCCATGTACCTTGGACATTAGGGGAATTGGACAACTAAAGGACTTCCAAGATAGACTTAAGAAATAGAGGGAGTTGTGAATGTTTGAGTTCTTCCACCAAATCAGAATAAGGAATCACCATACAATAAAATTACCAATGATGGAATGGTGAAATGGAGTCAAGAACAATAGAACCAATTAATTCAAGGGGAAATAAGGTCTCCCCTTAGTTGGTCCAAGGGAATCCATAAATGATGGTTATGGGGTGAAAGTACAAAATGATTCTAGTTTTATCCTTTAGATTTCATGTGCTAAATTTGATAGAGGGAGACCCATTGAAAACAGAACAATGATATCTCCTTGTTTAACATCACAAGTTATGGCACTAGGACATAAAGAGAAAGGGTATGTGGAGAACAAAGAGGGATGAAGGGTCATTGAATGATGGAATCAATATTCCTTTATTTATACCATGGATCCATGAACAACCTAGAAGCATGTGTGAAAATATTGAAAATATAAGGAGAGGGACTCAATGGATATCCTGGTAACAAAACTTCAAGGATGATACTAATAGAGGGGAACAAAAGTACTAACATCAACACTGAATCAGGGTTAGCACTAAAAAGGTTCTATGGGTGGAACATTACAAAATTCTCTAAACAAAGATGACCAAGAACACTGTCATAATATATCATATATAGCTTACGGTACTGCTAAGAATCATTATTGAAATGGTTTCCCATGTACACGGGTACTAGAGAGAATAAATAAATTCAAGGAGATAAGTACCTAATATACAACCAAGTGAATTAATGAAATGTGTGGTAGCAGATGGAAGAGATCAAGGGGAGAACATTGACATTAATATCCTTAAAGGAAGATGAATGATGGAAAAATAATGCAACTTTGACAATATGGATGAATATGTGGGCTTGTGACATGTAAAATGAAACATATACTCTTTGTCTCCTATATGTATCAAGGAGACCTTTTCATTTGAATCATCTTGTCTTGTCTTGTGTATTTCATAAAATGTATAAGGAGGTCTCCCCCTCAAAGACACTTTCTATTCATCTCATTTCTTTATTATTAAGGTGTGGACTACTCTTTCTTGTCTATTTATGCTATTTTGGGAATTTGTTGCATAACCTTTGGTATCAAAGGTTGCACGCTTTGAAAACTAGCCACCTTGGAATTTTTTGCTATATTTTTTTCTACAAAGTTTCAGTTAGTGAAAATTAGAGGGAACACACAAGATATACCTATATACATGGTACAATTTTTATATCCTGATTCATTACAGGTTTGGAGTTATACTTAATGGAAGTTAGGGTTTTTTACTAGTCCAAAAACTAATCTCAAACAGATGTTCTAGGAAAAACTAATATATCTAGAGCATGCGAAATCCAAATTGAGTAATATCTATTATATAAGAAAGAAGATGGACCAGAGTATCCATGGTAGCAATTTCATAATCATATCCAAAATTTAGACATGTGTAAGGCCATACACTTTCTTTTTTCTGAAAGGTCCAAAAATAACAAGTGTCAAGAAAATTGTCATAAGTTTTTATTGGCACATCCGAATTAGGTCATACATATGGAATTCAAGAGAAGATATATCAAGCTGCTGCAAAAAAAAAAATCAAGATCATAGGGGCCAAAATTTTAGAGTTACCTCAGTTGGAAGGTAAGATGGAAAATTAGTCTCCAAATCAACGTTTGAAAAGGGTACATTATTTTAAATTTGAATCATTTTTAGTAGAAGGATCTATTTTGGGTGATATCAAATGTGTGATAAATATTATCAATTTCTATTTTTATTGTTCCACATGGCACCAAAAGGTGGTGGAAAAATTCACTCCAATCAAACCACTAGAGGATTCATCACTGACCTACAATGAAAGTGAAGAGCTGTGTTTTTGGGTGCCCTAGTTGGATTCAGGGGATTGCGTTTGAATCATTATGTGTATTGTTGAATTCCTTGGTCATTAACATAGGATCATAGACTAGCTTGTTACTCTGATCTAGTGTGTGTTTTGTTTTGTATCTTGCAGGACATCATGGAGATCATACACTCCAAAGACTAGCGTTTTACACCTTGTGAGAGGTAACAGATTATTTCATTCAAGTAGTTTATGTAATCTTAGGCAAACATATTTTATGTTGTCACTTCTTTATTCTAGTTTTGAGTGTTTCAGGCTAGGGACACAGCTTTATGTCTGCACTATCTAAGTATTTCCAGTAACAAAATTGGCAACTTCACTGGGGAGTAGATAAGAACTCTTGGTTATTCTTGGTTCTTTCCTTGTATTCGAATTTCAATTTCTTATCATAGATCAGATCTACTACTAAATTAGCTAGATTTGATTTGCAATTGCTATATATACCTTGATATTCCTGTGATGCTTCATATTCTTACTGATTATTATCATTTGGATCCCGTTATTGAACTTTGACATCTTTCTTTTTTGCCTTGTGTTTGATTTGAAAATCTCTATCGACCACCACACCTAGGTAGTGTTGAAATAGCGACCACCGCAACTTCTCTTAAGGAAAAAAGCGGTGCCACCGCTATTATCCATTGAACAAAGAACATTGCCACTGCTCTGTTTTTGTTGCCAAAGCGTGGTGGTAAGAGTAGTAACGCTCAGTATTCATCTGCCAGCAAGCGGTGTTAGGTAGGGTTTCAATCCCAGTTTGATTTTGATATGTTTCATTTGTAATTTTGGTTTTTGAATATTGTTTGGATTTGTACTGATAGTTAAGATTGTTAATCAAGATCTGGAAAGAGTGTTGAGGCTTGATTGGTTTATACCTTCGAGGGCTATTTTTCTTTCATCTTGTGAGCTTCTTGTCCATTTGATTTTTGGTTGAAAGAAGAAGTTTTAGAAAAGTACTTATTTATTCATATCTTTGAGTGTTGCTTAGAATAATTGAAAAGAAAGTAGTATTGATTTTGTGTTTTCTTCATTGTTTGATTTAAGATTGTCTTCATATCTGATTTTTGAAAATTTGAGAGAAAGTTTATAGATCTTAGAAAAGGTATGAACCATTGATGACTTCATTAGTCTCATAGACTTTGAGGTGTTTATATTTGGATTACTTCTTATACAATTTTCCTCTCAAACAAAAACAAAACTTTTGTTTTTTCATCTTACTTTCACTTGAAGAATTTGAAAAGTGTTGTGTGCTGAGTATTCGTAGTAGTCTTTCTTTTTCAAAGAGATCTCATATTTTTCCTTTTCATTATTTTTTTCATTTGAATTCTTTAACATGCTTGCAATAGGATTGAAAAGTTCAATATGGTTTTGCTTGGGATTTATTCATTGTAGATAAGTAGGAATCGAACCTCTATCCCTTCCTTAAGTAGGAAATTTTATGAAAAGTGAAATTCAAAATATTTGCATGACCATCATTGCATGGTTTTACTTTTCTATACTCACCTCATGCATTCACCTAACCGTCAAATATAAAATTAAGTGCTATATTTAAGTTAAAATTTGTAGAAAGGTGTGATAGATTAGAGACGTGTTCTAGCATATTTAAATGTAGGAGCTGTCATTATTTGCTTGCACTGCATCTTGGGGATTGTGTGGTTATATTATTGGTATATAGAATGACCTTTCATGTACCCTTGAGGTATATCGAAAGGTACTTCACATACTTAGTGGTATATAGGAAGGCCCCTTTCAAATGGTTGTGCATTAGACAACACTACTATGGAGTGGAGCTTCCACGTACCTTGTGTATATCGGGAGACACTTTTAGGGATCATGTTACCATCTGAGCATATCCCTTTGACCATCCTATCACTGCAATACACCAAGAACATCACTCAGGGAGATTTCTACCCACGTTTCATCTAGGTAGTCGGATATTCAGGAAAGGGTATGATCCCAATACTCCTTGTCGTGTTTTACTATTGGATGCTGCGGTATATCATGAGTTGTGGTGATTTTAGAATCCTGTGAGGATCCTAACTTATAAGACACCCCTATCATAGTTTTGATTGTTTCTTTAGCTTGAGTAGCATTTGATTTTCCTTATTAGATAAAGGTTTTACTTCTGATATCAATTTGACCTTTCAAAACTGGATGATTTTCCATGGAGAAGGTCTCATCGGTTACAAGGGTTTTCATATAATGATCCTTTAAATCTTGCGACCTAGCCTCCCATGGAGCGAGAGATGGATACAAATTCTGAAGCAGGTAGTGTTTCTATGCCTAAATTGGAAGGAGTTCCGATTACAAAAGGAGGAGGTGAATTCTCTCCTCCTGCCAATGTTCCCATTACTGACTTTTTGGTGCCACCTTTAGCAGAACAACCCTCCTCTAGAAACCCATATTTTTCCATTCCAACTCCTTTTGGAGATGGGATTAATTAATTTTAGCCTCATGAAACAATGGCTCCTATATTTGGACCGAATGCTCCATTTTGTGAGACCTCCCTTGGCCAAGATATCTCTTAGTTTGGATCTACTAATGTCATAAATGTGTTAGTTATGTAGTTAACACCAAAATCTAGAAGGCCCTTACCCTACCTTTTACCTAGTGATATTTTGGGTAGATCATTGAATTTCCCTTCTAGTGCCATTCCAACGAATGCTCCACCTTCACCTGCGGTGACTAGACTTACCACTCATGTAGGAGTGCCACAGTCTATTCCAAATCCAATATCAAATTCTCAAATGGGAGTGTTGATTGCATGGGCAGACCCGGGTTTACTATAATTAATCAACAACACCCAAAACTCACTGGCCCTTTCGGCAACAGACCGCGAAGCGATCTGAAGTCTCACCCGAAGTGAATCTCATGGGTTGGCCAAGACTCAAGTGTCTTGGACCAGGTTCTACGCATCCTACTTATTTACTCTTACTCCTGCGCGCTACTAGATCAACTAGCTCGGCGCGTCACACGTTCCCGTTTACTCGCAGCACTTCTACCTATGCGATGCTTAACCCTGCGCAGGTCGCACGATTTCCTCTCACGTCGCACTACTTCCACTTACTCGTAGCATTCCAATCCTTACCGCATCTCTGCGCACCGTGGGGCACCCATCCTCTCCTCAACGCTAAGCCCTCAGCTCGCAGTATCTCGCATCGCAGCTCCTCTGCTGATGCGATATCGCCTCTCTGCGATATATTACCACTACGACTTTGCGCTCTTAACGTTGATTGCGCCAATGTGCGACACTCTACTTCTCAGAAGTCTATTGTGAGTAACTGGTAATTAGTGACAGACGTGAAAGAGTCCTTAAACAGCCTACTGCAATACTTCGACTTATCCTTATCCTCTTGCAATATTATGAATGGAACAATACATACATTCATCTACTACCACTATCATTACATGCATAATAACTAGTAACAATAAGCAAATACAATCACATCCATTCAACACATAACACGCAGATTTAACGTGGTTCACCCCCGGGATGGGAGCTACGTCCACCAAATTGTGCTTCTATTATATATATCTTGAGGGAAGTTAGCACAGTCTGCTGCACTACAAATGCAGCGCAAGGCCTCTTCTAGGTCTCTGGTCTTATCTCTATATTACCTTTCTCTCAATATCCCTTCCCTCTCTGTTCTCTCTCTGCGAATGATTACATACAGACTCAAATGACTCACAGACGACTATGTGTCTAGATCGTTACAACGCAGTCTGTCTGACTGATTCCTGAATCTACAAGAACTATCAACTGACCAACTATCTACTGATTGATTAGCTAACCACCCAACCAACCCTTTAC
>LPNX010558301.1:389840-437079 GCA_001517045.1 Pseudotsuga menziesii
GTTGTAGGATTTGGTGGTCATGCGGGTTATGGTCCTATTGGTATTGCTTCACAACCTCCTACATTAGCTTGGGTCCCTCCTCAAAATCCCAACATTGGTAATCAATACCTTAGCGGGGCACAGTAGAATAATTTGTTATATGTCCCTTATCTCAGAGGAGTTACCAATTAGTGGGATCAACCTACCTACAGACCCCAAGCCGGATTTAACCAAACACAACCACCATTCATGGGTGAAAGAACTCCCAACTACCAATAGTTTGTTGGGAATTATGGCCAACCCCAACTGACCTATGGTCCAACTCGGGTACCTTTGCCTTATCAATACTATAATTACCCAAAACCAAACTGATAACTCCCATTTTTAGCTACCTTGGATTTTTGATATTTTCCAAGTTAATTAATGATCCCATCCAACATGACCCTTTTTGGCCAATAGTTCTAATCAAATTACCATCAAACATCACGAAGTTTTATGGGAAACAAGGTGAATACCCAAAAAATCATGTCATGACTTTCCATCTGTGGTGTTCATCCAACTCCTTGGTGGATGATTCCATTCGTTTGAGTCTCTTCCAAAGAACATTAACTGGAACGGTTACAAAATGGTATATCAAACTTCCAAGACTCATTTGTGGGTTTTAATTCATTGGCATTTGTTTTCCTTACTCATTTCCAGTTACCCATCTAGTATGAAACTGGTACGAAACTTTTGACCTCGCTTCGGCAGAATAATTCCACTCACATATCCCATCATATCCATGAGAGGAGAAGACATTGAAGGTTAATTAAAGCTCCTATTTTGGATCAACTATTATCTAAATGGTTTACCAAATATTTGTTTCCTCCTATTTCCTGAGATGTGGCTATGGGTGGTGTTGTCATGGAAGAGCAGGCTATTATCTAGCCCCAATATTTGGACTTAGTCAATTCTCAATATGAGACTTTATATGATTTGATTCATAATGCTCCTTGTTCCAGCACTGATCCTTCCAAGCCACCAGTCAAGACTCTTGTGGATGGTGTTCTTGGTTCAATCCAACCTCCCTCCATAGCCAAGCCTGCTAAGCCACAAATTGATTCTACTGCAACTTCTTCTACTCCTACTGTTTCCACTGAGGTGAATGCTATCCAATATTTGCAAACACCTAGTAATAATAAAAAATGTAAAGGTAAAAATAAAATAAAAAAACTGGAAACCAGCAGGAGAATCCCAAAACTATGAGTTCAGAGAATGACACAAACTTAAATGGAAAGATAAGTACACTTGTTTGTTGTGTGGATATGATCACTTCATGAAGGAGTGTCCTCCTAATGAAGAGATCAATAATTTTTTTAATAATAACACCACACCGACAGTGTTAACTGACCCTTTACCATCCCAACAACAATTAATCGATTATACATCTTTTCATGGTCCCTCTTCCTCTATTGAGTAGATTAGGATGATGTCCATCTAAACTGTTGCATTGAATACTAGAAGTCAAACATATGATAAAACTTGTGAGAATAAAGATGAAGGTTATTCTGTAGAGAAGAATCCTTCTATTAATCCTTCTCCTCCTCCTCCTTTTAATGGTCCTCTCACCATTGTTAAACCTAGTCTTCACACAATCTTGCACCCTCCTAAGAGTACGATCCAAAAATATGTTTTCAATCCTAGTGCTTGAGCTGCTTAATTCTACAACGTTGTTGAATATTTAGCCCAAGCACCTTGTGCCATGTATACACTGGAGGTACTCCAAATTTTCCCTGCACATCAAAAGAATTTGTTATCATCCCTAGGGGCGTTAGATTTATATAATTCCACCATGATCACTCTTAATGTCGAGAATTATAAATCGAGGTTATCCCACTAACTCATGTTTCAAATAGAGACTAGTGTGGTAGGTAAGAAATTTCATTGTACCGTATTGGACGAAGGATATTTCACCTCGGTTTTATCTATTTGTTATTTGAGAGCCATTGGTTCTCCTAAACTTAATCGGTCATTAACCACATTGAAAGCATTCGACGGATGAGGTTTCCAACCTCATGGCTTGCTACCGGCATTATCTATCAAGCTGGAGGGAAAGATTGTTTCTATCCAGGTAGAGGTGGTCGATGCTACGTTGGATTACAATTTGTTGTTAGGAAGAAATTGGTTCTATTCTATGACGGTAGTTGCTTCGTTAGTATTCTGCACGCTCCAATTTCCACATAAAGGAAAATTTGTAACTATCGATCAACTTTATTACTGTTCTCCTAATCTCACTGCTAGTACGACAAATAATGTTCCTATAATAGGGTAGTCCCCTCCTCCCTATCAATCTATAGGAGTTGGACTTTTGAAATATTCATCCCTCATGGGGGTATTTCCATAAATTGCTTCCTCTCCTAGTACAAAAATTTCCATGGTAAAAATGATATCATCCACGACCTAGGGCATCTCTAAAGGTAAAGATATTGTTGATTTTCCTTCTCTGAGTACACATGAATCCATGTACGATGCCATTTAATATGTTTCTGATGCCTACATAAATGAACAGCATTTGGTAGCATTAGATCCTTATCATCTGCCCTATTAGCTAGATTCCCCTCTCTCAACTCTGCATTATCTCTCACAAAATTTTCCATCGGACGAGTCTACCTTAGAGGTTATGAGTCAAGATGAATCCTTATGGGAAGACTCTCATCATCGATCTTTGTTTCTTCCTAATGTCGATTTGGTAGATTAAGATTATGTATCTCTTATTAGATCAGATATTGTCGAATATCCACAAACACCTATTTTGTTACAAGGTGTTTTTTAACCAAAAAAAACCCTCACTCAGCTCTACATGGGCTACATCGCCCAAGGACACCCATATACGACCCTCATTTGACCCCATTTGACCTCCACACACTCAAGAAGGCTTAAAAACATGAAAAGGGCTTAAAAACACCTAAAAAGAGCCTAAATAGCTCTTATAGGGGCTAAAACCTCCAAAAAGGGGCTAAAACCCCTCAAAGGAGCTTAAAACCCTAAAAAGAGCTAAAGGGGATAAAATCGCAGAAAAGGGGCTAAAGCCCTGACTAGGGGCTTAGAATCCTAAAAAAGCTATAAATAGAGGGGTGGGGGTCACTCTCAAAACATTCCTTCCTTCCCTATTGTTATGCTACCGGAGTGAGTGCCTTGAGACCATTTTCCTCTCAAGCCATTCACTCTCCCTCTCCTCCATCCTTCCATTGAGCCATAGCTCCCCCTTCCAAGAGAGGTGCTCTCCCAGCTAGGGCATGGTGGCCCATTCCAACCAGAAGGTATACCTGTGTTGTTTTATGTCTTTGCTTTAGTAGTTTGTAGTTTTTTTCTAACAATATTTGTTTGTAGGTTCATTTCTTAACATGTTTTTGCAAGTATTTTGGTTTATGTTCTAACAGTTGTATGCAGGGCCTTAGAGTTTAAACCCTAACCTTGTGTGCAGAGGGGTTTCATTTCATTTCGTTTTCTGTTCTATTTGTTTTTCTTTGCATCCACCAACAGGAACCCTACCCTTCTGTCCTATAGACAGAAGGTATCCATTCCTGCTCTGTAGTAAGGGAGAAATCACTGCTACAAATATGACGACCATACTAGGTCAATCCCACAAGATCCCTGGAGTGTTTTTACAAGTTTTAGTTTTTAATTATGTTTTTTTTCCCTAGTTTAAATTTATATCAAATATAGCTTAGATCTCTATTTTTCTGCATTTCTAGTTACTGTCGAACCTTCTCAAGGCCAATCCAAACCCATTTGGCCACAGTATAGGTTACTGTCAGTCGAATCTAGCTCAGGACCAAAACAAATTTTCACTTTCTGGAGCAGGTCGCTCTTATCGGGACAAAAGAGGGGACCAAGTCGCTCATTCAGGCTTGACAGGTGTGACCAGGTTGCCCATTTTGCCCCGAAAGGTGCGACCCCCTCCCAGAAGTTAGCCCGCTTCTGTCTACAGGTTTTGAGCTACCCCCTCGCCACATTTGACCCGAAAAATGCAATCTGTCTCTCATAGTCTAATTTTTTAAAAGTTAAGGATTGTCAGTGCAGCTCAGCCACCTCTGTCCATCAAATTTTTTTTTGTTTCTATTTCTATTCATTTTATTTGTGGCATGTGTAAACCAATGGTTAATGGATTAATGAACATGAACAAAGCTTTATTAAAAGATTACTGTAATTAAAATCAACATCTTTCCTAGCCCTTCCTCCTCTACCCAGTCATCACCCTCCAGGGTATTCTAGGATAAGACAAAGGGTGAAGCCCATATAGTAATAGGCACTTCACCTATTATTTTCCAAAGCCACTAAAAATGGGTGACTTGGAAGGTAGAGGGGGTAGAGAAGGAGGGCTTCTCACGACGCTCAGCGTCCTCCCTGTTGATTGACCTTTCATCTGGAGGGTGACCCATGGATCTATGAATGGGCTTAGTCCCATTGTGTTGAGATCCCATTACCCTTTCCTGGTTGAAGAGAAATATAGGTGCAAGGTAGTCAACTAGTCAGGCTATCACAGCTCAGATTCAAAAATGGTATATTAGAGGAAATTTCAATTCAAAATGGGCCTCCTAAAAAGAATTAATAAAATAATAGATAAAATAATAAAATAATATTTATTAATTTTGGAGGAAGAAAAGAAGAAAACTACTTTTTTGTTTGTATTTTTGACATATATCCCTGTGTTTTTACTCAAATTTCGATCGGGAGAACTCATTAGATGTGGAATTATCATCATCATGTTTTTTCAAGTATTTATTTTTTTAGGGTAGTGGGGTCCGTCAAAAGTATGCCGAGTGGGTACTCATTGGATGCAGAATTTAATTCTGCATCCAACGAGCTCTCCCAATCGAAATTTGAGTAAAAACATGGGGAGATATGTCGAAAATACAAACAGAAAAAGTAGTTTTTTTTATGATACCTATCCCCAAATTCATATTAAAAAAGTGTTTAAGACCTATATGGTATTTCAAATTTAAATCAATTTCATTGGCTAACACATGATGACATGGAATTTGTATCAAAGTTAAATGGCCCATTTTGAGTTGAAATTTCCTCTAATGAATGTGTAAAATTTCTGATTATCGTTTACTAGTTTCATTGATAATGTTATGAACTCTGCAGAATATTCATAAACCATTTAAGTAGCCACTAAGCATAATAGAAAGAAAAAATACATACACACAAACCATACCATATAAATCAACCCAACTCAGTTCATGACGCTAAGTGAGCCATTAAAATTTACAATTTACACTAAGTCAAACATTTGCAGTCTTTGAGGACATAAGTCCCTAACTGCCTTAACCGTGGGAAGTACTTGGGCTCAGCCTAGAAACTCATTGTAAGGAGTACCATGAGAACCCCAAATTAGCTGGCTGCTGAGAGGAATTGCCAAGCAAAATGGGCAACGACCCCCACCGATTGACAAGCGCTCCTATGAGGAAAAATCCAAGCGCTGTCTTCTAGTAGTCTTGGTGGCCGAGTGACCACCTAAAGCCGATAGGAAGCCATTAAAACTGGGGTCCAAAAATCATCACCATATTTCACCATTTTGACATACAAATCAGACATGATTGATCCTCCATGTTCTTCCTCATGCCTGAGAGGTGACCCACCACAATTCGGCTCCTTGAACCAACACCGTCGAGACCATTCTTGATGACCCTCTACACCATTAGAAGGCCACACAGACTCTAATTCAGACTTAGAATCATACCAATCTGAGCTAGACTTGCATACTATACCATCTAGCCCCATGGCTGGTGCAAACCCGGATCCATTTTTCGGCTTAGTGATTAGCATTGGACCCATGTCCACACCTCACACCGCCACCAACACCTCTGCTAGTGGCCCCAGCATGGCCATGCAAACCTTCATAAGCTAGCTACCACCACCCACATTGACCAATCAAGTGGTCCCACCTGTAACACATGAGGGAAGTATTCCTTCCACCCACACTATCCCACTGGGGATACATGGGGGAAGTATGCCTTCCACCTACACTGCCCCTCCTACAACATTTGGGGGCACTAACCTGTCCACAATGGTGCGACAAGTACCCTTAGTTATGTAGGTGCATCATGTCCCTGCAAACCCCACCACCATGGCTACCCCTTCTCACATCAACCTTGGGTCAAACCTTCATTTCATGGCACGTCTCAACTTTCCTCACTTGGCTTGGTTAACAAATGACCCTATCCACCATCAAACCTTTTGGCCTCCCATGCCAAACAAACTTCCCTCAAACATTCCCAAGTTTGAAGGGAAGGAAGGGGAGTGCCCCCAAAACCACATCATGACGTTTCATCTATGGTGCTCATCAAATAGCACCGTAGATGATTCAATGAGGCTTTGACTGTTCCAATGCACCCTCATAGGTGTGGAAACCAAGTGGTACATTGAGCTACCACAGGCCAAGTACCCATATTTCAACTCCTTGGCTTTCATGTTCCTGCAATATTTCCAACTTCCCATTAGATATGACAAAGGGGGGGAAATCTTGTTATCTTGCCACCAGAATATTGTGACCCACATAACCGACCACATCCATGAATGGAGGCGATGCTGTAGTTTGTGCAAGATCCAACTTGATGACATGATCTTCCTAGATTGGTTTCTAAAAACCTTGCTACCACCTATAGCAAAGGACATTGCATTCGAACATCCCTAATCCAAAGAGGAGGCCATCTTGAAATCCCAGTAGTTTGATATTATCTATGCATAGTTTGGATACCTTTACATGGTCATTCCAGACGCTCCTCATGCGGGCACCTCCTACCGGGATGCATCGGGGGTATCCCATGCTATAAATGGAATCATAGGTTCTATCTCTCACCAACCACAGCATCGTCTGACACCACCTGTAATACCACCACAACCAAGCAACACTGCTAGTGTTTCCTACCAAAACCAAACTCTAGACCATGCAAGAATGATGTCCCAGTCCAGAGCCACAACTTCTTATACACAACCTACACCACTGTAACAGGCCCAGGAATTAGCTTGGTCGAAACAACAATACACAAGACAAATACCCTCTTTTGTGGCACCGGCACCCACCCAATTCTACTATGCACCATCGATGCAAGTTGTTCAAGCCCCCACCCTAGGTCCATCTTCTCTATTGGGATAGGTGTTTGCACAACAAAACAATCCCAACCAACCAGCCCCCAATAACTAACAAGGGAAAGCTAGGAATAACCGACCCCAGAACCAAGGCAACAATCAACCGCAGGGAGGCAGTCAACAACCAAATCATCCCAATATTGCCGTAGCGAACCAGCCAACCCAAAATCCTCAATGACCAAATGCACCAAGATGCAATGCTCTGTTGCATACAAACCAACCGTGCACACTATGTGAGGTCTATGGGCACTACACATACGAGTGTCCCTTCATGGGTCGCTAAACAGGCCATTAGAAACGAGGTTTAACATGCCACCAATACAACAGACCAAGCCCAACCCAAATCAACACCACTAGGACCTCCTCCTATGGTGCTCCCCCATTACCAGTCCAAGGATTGGTGGCAACTGCACCCCCTCCCCAACCCAATCCCAACGCTCTAGGGACACCTCCCATGACAGAAATAAGTGTCCATCACCTGCTAACTATGACAACTAAAGAGGTTAATTTACAAACCAGAAAAAATTAGTATGGAACCAACACTGAACCCACTGACACATCAACAACATCTACATCTAAAAAAACCAATGCACCTCTTCAGTTACCCCCTTTCTCACGCCCCCCCATACACCAGGTTACCAATAATACCACGGCTAGAGTTGTTGTCAGCTACAACATCGTAGATGATCTGGCCCAAACACCTACCACCATATCCACTCTTGAGGTACTCAAAACTTTCCCAATGTAGCGAAAAGCCTTACTAGCTTCCCTTAGTGCCATGGATCCCTCTGACTCCAATTTGATCACATTCGACACGGAGAATGGAGAACCATGGATGCCATCAACCATTGCCTTCTAAATCTTGGTGTCTATTCAGAATTTGGTCATGCACTGGTGCATAGTGGATGAGGGGGAATCCATGTGCGTTATGTCCACCCTAGTTTGGCAGAATCTTGGATCCCCAATTCTGCAACCATCATCTACAACTCTGCAGGCTTATGATGGCCATCCCACTAAAGCCCAAGGAATCCTCCCCCATGTCCCCATCACATTAGTTGGGAAGACAGTACTGATTGACATAGAGGTTGTCAATGCTCAATTGGACTATAACCTTCTCCTCGGAAGAAATTATATGTACGCCATGAGAGTCGTAGCATCAATTGTTTTCCATCTCATGATGTTCCCCCACGAAGGGAAAATTGTGACAGTTGACCAACTGAATTATCATGATCCACAAGGGATAATGGCACCTGCCAACGTTATCCCTATGATCAACACCATTGATCCATAAGGGATGACCACACCCACCAATGTTATCCCTGCAGTCAACACCATGGTTGACAACATACCAGCCTCCCCATTGTTGAATGTGGGCCCTGTTTTGTTTGTCGATACCACCATGACGGCTTCTTTCCCCTTAGTGTCATGACTGTCAATACCAAATGAGACTGCAGACTTGTGCATGCTCTCATTCAGCACTGCTGCGCCCAAACAACAACTGCAGCCGCAGCCCCAACCGAAACTACAACACCATCCACAGCTGCAACATCAATAGCAGCCACAACATCATCCACAGCCGTAGCATTACGTGCAACCACTACCACAACCTCATCCCCATATACAACCATCAAGTATTTATCTGGGCTCCTCTCCAATCCACACAATTCCATTCGTTTTTCCCTCGCTTGGTTTCATGAGCAAGCCAATAATGGCCACCTTAAACTTACCCAACTTTACATTAGGAATTCTTGTGTGGTATCTAAATTCACCGGTTCAACCACCAATGCCCCGGGTAGTGTTAAACCTCTTGCAACCCATTGCGGTCAAATTTCATCCTCCACCCAACTCACAAAAACCAACCACTACACCAACACCTGCACCGCCTCACCCAAAAAGGGCCAGGGGCAAGAATGTGAAAGCTACCACTGAACCTTGACAGATCCTACCTTGTGCCATCTATGAAGAACAGGGCCATCCAACTCAAAACTACCTTGATATTCCTATAATCCACGTGCATTTAGATTCCATGGATACAACGAAAAACCTCCTCGTGGTTGAACTTCCAAGCGGGACAATAGTGAGAAACAAGACACTGAGAACAAACCATGCTTATGCCCTTTGCAGAGTGTATGAACACTATTCTCACCACTTCCAAGACTTGTCTGAGTTTTGAATGGATTTAGCCAACCTTCAACAACATTCCCTTGAATCTGAGATCACTCTGATCAAAGAAGTTCACCCACCACCTCCTTCTTCAGACACCATGTCCATTTAGATGATGTCCAATTCTACTGACCCTCTTGTATCCACCACCAATGACTATCCATCAGACCCATCTCTTCATTGATTCTGCAATGATGAGGAGATACTTGAAGCCTTAACCGCCCCATGGGACGACATGCACTATCGCTCATTCTTCCTCCATAAAGAACTTGTATCGCACTTTGACCAGTTTTCCTTGGAAACCAAAGATTTCATTCATGGGAAAGTCAACTGGTTCAAAAACCCCATTTCGACACAAGAGGCCTTTGAATAAGGGAACATGGCCAACATCTCGCCAACCATCAAAATCAACATCTAAACCAATGCAGAGGTTGTTGAAGAAATCATGTTGGGGGCATCTTGCTCCCTGGAAGAAGTTGCTGCCTACAAATCTCTCTTCAAAGAATTCCATGACATCTTTTCTTGGTCTTACACTGAAATTCCCGGGTGGACCAAATCGACACATCGCCCGATGTGGCCCCCATACACCAAAAGTAATGGCCCATCCATCCTTCCAAAGCGGCCGCAGTCAAAGCTGAAATAGATAAGCTGCACACAACCAGCTTCATTTACCCCATTGCATACACCACTTGGGTTTCTAATCTTGTTCCCGTGAATAAAAAATAGGGTCCCATCTATGTTTGCACAGACTTCTATGACCTAAATGGGGCATGTTCCAAAGACAACTTCCCAACACCCTTCATCGATCAAATTATCGATGCATGCACCAGACATGAGGTCTTTTCCTTCATGGATGAATTTTCTGGATACATCCAAATTCACATCCAGAAACAGGATCGTTACAAGACTGCATTCACAACCCCATGGGGAACATTATCATATCGAGTCATGCCCATTCACCTGAAAAAACACTGGAGCCACCTTCCAGCATGCCATGACATATTGTTTCCATGATCTAATCCATATCATATTAGTCTACCTAGACGATCTTACCGCTCGATCACCAAAATGAGCACAACATATTGATGACTTACGGCAAGTATTTTTACGTTTCCGCAAGTGCAAAATTCTCCTGAATCCCCTAAAGTTTTTTTTTTTGTGTCCCAGTAGGCCGTCTACTCAGGTTCATCATATCCCACAAAGGGATAATGGTAGAACCCCTCAAAGTTCAGGCTATCCTTGATCTTCCTTCACCAAAAATGTGGCACCAACTAAAGAGCCTCTAATGCAAGGAAAAATTCCTTCACCACTTTGTACTAGAGTATGCAAAAAAATCCTACATATTCATCCACCTGCTCCACACAAAAATCCCCTTTGTTTGGGATCAGCAAGCACAAGAATTCATTTGATGCACTCAAGCAAGCCCTAGCTTCTGCACCATTACTCTCAGCATCAGACTTCACCTAAGACTTCATTCTCTACATGTCATCCTGAGACAATTCCATTGCTAGAGTCTTTGTCCAAGAAGACGATGCCTGCCATGAGCACGTAATTTATTACCTTAGTCAGAAGCTGATAGGTCCCCCACTACAATATTCACTCGAGGATAAATTGGCCCTTGTCGTCATCTTATCGACTCAGAAGTTGCGCCACTACATCATTGCAAACCATACACGTGTAGTGGCTGATTCAAATCCAATGCAGTACCTCTTAAGCCATCACCTTCTACAAGGTATCACGACTAAGTGGGTAGTCATCCTCCAAGAATTTTACTTAGAATTAATTTTCCCAAACAACATAAAGGCACTTGCGTTGGCCGCGCTCATGATCGATCTGCCCCCATTAACCACGTCATCACCTCCCAAGCATGACCTCCCTGATGATTTCCTAAATGTCATATCCACAGAAGACCCATGGTATGGGGACATCCTTCTATACTTATGAACACAGAAGTTTGCAGCACACTTAAACCTTGAAGACAGGCGACGCATTCGACATCAAGCCATTTGCCACCTGTTGATTGGATATGTTCTATATTGTTGAGGCATTTATACCATCCTATGTCATTGCCTCACCCGTGATGAGGTTGAGACTATCCTCAACGACTGTCATAGTGGAGCCTGAGGTGGCCACCTTTCAGGTCTGGAAACCGCCTAGAAGATTTTACATGCCGACTACTTCTGGCCTTCTGTATTTGTTTATTACATAGAGGCAGTCAAGCCTTGTCGCAATTGTTAGCTCTTTGCCCCAAAGTAAAGTACCCCCCTGCACCATTACACCCTATAGTCATGGTCGGGCCCTTTTGCAAATGGGAAATTGATTTCATGAAAATCAACCCTACCTCAACCAACGATCATAAATACATAATTATGGCAATCGATTACTTCACTAAGTGGGTCTAGGCCATGCCCACATTTGATTGCAAAAGTGAAATAGTGGCATGCTTCTTCTTCAACCATGTTATTTCATGATTTGGTGTTCCTAAACAATTGGTCTCAGACCATGGTACACACTTTGAAGACGTTGTTTGGGCTGAGTTGTCAACCATGTTAAAATTTGAACACCAATACTCATCTTCCTACTATCCCCAGGGAAACAGCCAAGTTGAAGCAGTCAACAAAATCATCAAAAAAATGCTCCAAAGGATGGTGGGAAACCATAAAACCAACTGGCATCACATGCTATTCTCTGCCCTATGGGATTATTGTACATCCACAAAAACTACAACTGGTTTTACCCCTTTCCGCCTAGTACATGGTGCTGAATCAGTACTCCCTATAAAGTGCCAGATTTCGTCCCTTTGCCTCACAGTAGAACTCCTCCCCGATACTTCGCCTTTGGAAGAATGATTCCTCCAACTTGAGCAAACCATAGAAGACCATAGAGCTTCCCTTCAATCCATTGAAGCAGTGAAAACACGGTCAAAGGCCCACTATGACTCCCATGTCCACCCTCACACCTTCAGCGAAGGCGATATGGTTCTATTCTACGACCAACCTAATAACAAGTTGGGAAAATGAAAGTTCAAGTCAATGTGGTACAGCCCATATGTCATCGACCATTGCCTCGAAAAATGGGCATACACCCTTATTGACCCTGATGGACAACTCTTGGAAAATCCCCGCAACGGGATCTACCTCAAGAGATTCTATGCTTAACATCACCAATGATTCGCTTGATTTTCCTTTTTTGTTTTTCAACATTTTTTGTCTTACCACAAGTCAGGGGCAGCACCATTTGCTGCTAGTCCAAAGTCACCTGGAACCTATTCGAGACACCTCTCACACCTCTAGGCTCAAATTTCATCCTCTATATTCTAATGAGACCATTGTTTCATGTTTAATAAGTAATTTTTGGGATCGCTTCCCGGAAGTTACCTCTATTTACGAGCCACATCATGGTGATACAAGTGTCTTCGGACCTATACTTGCATCACACTTTCCTACCACCACTCATACGGATTCTCGAGCCACCATCCGTAAGGCACCTCATTTTGGTTTTTAACACATAGTTGTCTACTCCGTCCACCGCACCATATGCGGATCTCCAGACCATAGTCTGGAAGACGGATCATTTCCTTTGCATGCATTTGGCATACAACTGCCTCCAGACTTGCACTCACATCACATGTGGTCAAGTCTGTTCACCACAACTCACACAGGACTCTCCCGACCTCTGTGCGATATCCACCTCGGTTTGCGTGCCTCTACAGCACCAACTCGTGTGCCTCTGTCGCGATATATCCCATGCATGTATTGGTATGTCTAAGAGCCATATGCTCAATCCAAACTGCATGGATGACCTTTGGACCACTAACCACTATCCCAACATGGGTCATCGCCTGTGCCACCGCAATCGGTTGACCATACAAGAGTTTCTTTTAAGTTCTTTTCTGACTCCTAAAATAATGAAAATGTTAGTTTTTCAACATTAAGCTAGCATTATTAGGATCTTTAACTGAGATAATAACAAGTACAACAATCAAACACAAGAGACAATGAACATGGTGTTTTTCCTCAGGGAAACCATAAAGGAGAAAACCCCACAACTTCCTTAGAGATAGAATCAGCACCAAAACAGTAAAAGCCCCAAAACAGTAAGTGATCTCCCAACAGCAGTAATCTTCTTCTTGACTAGCCCCAATGTCTTCTCCCTCCTCAACTATGTGCTACACTTGAGTGTGTGTGAGTTTTGTGATAAATAGAGACTCCAGTTCTCTATTTATACTAATCTCGACATGACTAAAACCCTACCAGGGCCGACCTCTACTAGGAGATTTTAATAACCCTAGTGCCTCGGAACTGTGGGGACTTTAACCCTTAGACAATCGGAGGGTTACTCACTATGACTTGACATGACTTGATTACATTATTGATCCTCCTGATCGAAACATCGGGGCATGACAATATGACTCAATTATATTATAGATACATCTTGTAATAAACATCGGGTTATAATACATAATATACATAGATGAACACATTCCAAAGTTACAAATACATCAACACTCCCTCTTAACTAGGAAGGTATTCTTTCGACACAATTTTCAGCACTGTTCTTCTTCTCTATATCAATTAGATCATCTCATCATCTGCATCTCAGGTCTTCTTGAGTCTTCAAGTCATCTCCATCTTCAAGTCATTGGATTTGGATCATCTCTCAATCTGGATTATCATGGGACATCATCACTGGATCTAGATCATCACTCGATATGGATCACCATGAGGCATCATCACTGGATCTGGATCATCACTCGATCTGGATCATCATGAGGTATCATCACTCAATCTGGATCATCACTGGCTATCATCACTGGATCTCGATCATCACTCGATCTATATCATCACTGCTAGATCATCATCACTGGATCTAGATCATCACTGCCAGATCATCATCACTGGATCTAGATCATCACTTGATCTGGATCATCACTGGCTGTCATCACTGGATCTCGATCATCACTCAATTGGATCATCCTTGGTGTTATCTCATGATTCTTCTCGTCACAGGAAGTTCTATAGAGCCAGGCCTTTTTCATCCTAGTTGTAGGCCTAGCCTCCATGTAGGTCTTATTCAGCACTTATATCTGACCTACTCGTCAGAAAGGCCTAGCACTCACATTCACCAACATGATAGGACACAACTACTATCATCTGTGAAAGGGGTTCAGCACTTACATCTGACCTACTCATCAGAAAGGCCCAGCACTCACATTCACCAGCATGATAGGACACAACTACTATCATCTGTGAAAGGGCTTCAGCACTTACATCTGACCTACTCATCAAAAGGGCACAGTAATGACATCCATCCAGGCTAGAACGCATCCTTCTCACAATGATGGAATATTTCTACACTTCCATCCAAGCCGGAACCACATCCTACTCACAATGATGAAAGAACTTTGTTCTTTCATCTAGGCCAGAACCACATCCTGCTCACAATGATGGAAGATTTCCTCACTTTCATCTAGGATGGAACCACATCCTGCTCACAATGATGGAAGAACTCTATTCTTCCACCCATGCCGGAACCACATCCTACTCACAATGATGAAAGACTCTCATCCAGGTGGGAACACATCCTGCTCACAATGATGAAAGATTTCTACACTTACATTCATCTAGGTGAGAACACATCCTACTCACAATGATGAAAGGCCTTGCACTCACATCTAATCTTGTAGGAACCAATCCTACAGTCATATCAGAATGACCCCCAGTCCTCCTCGACTGAGCTAACTAGTAACTGACCAGGTGCCTCCACTCTCCTAGAGAGTGGCAGTTGCCCTTACATCCGACCTGCTTGTCAAAATGGCCAATACTCACATCTGACATGGAAGGAACTTAATCCTTTAGCCATGACAGAATGGTTCAGCCCTTACATCTGATCAAGTGGGAACACATCCCTCTATCACATCAGAATGGCTACTCAGTCCTAGAATGAGTGTTCTTGGTATTTCACCAGGTAGCTCCATTCAAAGAATGGAAATTTCCCTTACATCTGTCCTACTCAACAGGATGGCCAGCACTCATATCTGACATGGAAGGATGCAATCCTCTCACCATGATAGAATGGATCAGCCCTTATATCTGACCTACTCTTTAGAATGGCTACTCATCTCAACACTTATATCTGACATGGAAGGAACCAATCCTCTCACCATGTCAGAATGGCTATGGGACTCATCACTTTCCCTTGGAGGAAATCTCGATATGGAGAACACCAAGCTTCTCCCTGAAGTACTCAAACTTCACCTTAGCCAATGGATTCATCAATACATCAGCTATTTGTTCCTCCATTGCAACATAGTGGAGCTTCACTGCTCCCCTCTGCACCATATCCCTGATATAGTGGTACTTGATCTTGATATGCTTCGACTTGTCATGGAACAATGGATTCTCTGAGAACTTTACACAACTCTAGTTTTCATAATGTATACAAGTAGCATCCAACTGGAGATCAAATAAATCAGACAGTAGCTTTCATAGCCATACTATCTCACAACTAGCTGAACAAGCTGCGACATACTCTACTTCAGATGTACTCAATGCCATACAGTATTTCTTCCTGCTAAACCAAGAGATCACTCCTGACCCCATACTGAAGCAACACCCTAAAGTGCTCTTCCTATCGATGGAACTGCCTGCCCAATCTAAATCAACATAACCCTCCAGGTTAATCTTTTGATTTGCATCATACTTGAGCCCATAGTAAACTGTACCCTTTAGGTAACTTAGAATATGCTTTGCAGCAGTCAAGTGAACATGTCTCAGATTTGTCAGAAACTAGCTCAAGGTGTTCACAGCAAAGCAAATATCTGGTCTTGAGTTCGTCAGGTACATCAATGACCCAATCATTTGATGATACATCGTAGCATCAACCAACTCTGATGAAGCATCACTCAGTAGCTTCAGGTTTGATGCCATCGGTGTGGCTATAGCCTTGTAGTCCATCATCCCAAACCTCTTTAGGATCTCTACTACATACTTCCCTTATACAAGGAAGATTCCATCTATACTCTACCACACCTCCATACCTAGAAAGTAATGCATCATACCCAAGTCCTTCATCTCAAACTCAGCAGCAAGCTTTATTTTTTTATCAGCAATCAACCCATCCATACCTATCACAAACAAATCATCTACATATAGTAGAAGCATCACTGGGTTGCCATCTTCAACCTTGTAGTAAATATTGGAATCTGCTTTACTCTAGGTAAAACCCAAACTGGATAGAAAGCTGTCAATTTTGCCGTACCAGGTCCTGGGTGCCTATTTCAAACCATACATGGCTTTCTTTAATCTGCACACATGAGACTTCTTGTCATGTGTCTCAAAACCAAGTGGTTGTTCTACATACACTTCCTCTTCCACTACACCATTCAAGAAAGTAGTCTTGACATCCATTTGGTGTATCTTCCATTTCATCACTGCAGCCAGAGAAAGTACTAATCTAATGGAAGTGTATTTGGCTACAGGTGCAAAGGTTTCTTCATAGTCTATTCCTTCTTTCTAAGAGAAACCTTGAGCTACAAATCTCGCCTTATATTTTTCAATGCTACCATCCGCAACATGCTTGAGCTTGTAGATCCATTTGGAAGTTACAACTGACTTCCCGTCTAGTCCTGGGACAACATCCCAGACATCATTGTTCACGATCAATTGATACTCTTCGACCATAGCATCCTTCCATTATTTCTGTTCTTCCGCTTCTTCATAACTGGAAGGTTCTTTATTAATGAAATCACATAGTAAGGCTACATACCCAGAGCAGGATTTGGTCCTCTTTCTTTCTCTGTGATTCTCTTCTAGAGCCCCATATCTTTCCGCACCTTGGATAAGTTCTCGTACCCAAGTAGGTTTCCTCTTATGAGGATTCTTCTCTAGAGGTGGATCTATAGGTCTTTGTGGTTCTTCAAATTCTCGATCTTCTTCTTGAGATTCTTCATTCATGGTTGTATCATGAGTTCTGGGTGATTCTGCTTCTGCTTCTTCAAGTTCTTCAGCAGGTCTCTTTCTAGATTTGTTGTAAGCCATGTCTTAATCAAATGTCACATCCCTGCTGATGTCAATATTCTTGTATCCTAGGAAATATATTCTGTAAGCATTCGAGCTTTCAGAGTATCCCACAAATACACCCTTCTTTCCTGAAGGATCTAATTTTGTTCTCTTCTCTTTTGGAATGTGTATGTATATAGGGCAGCCGAATATTTTGAGATGGCTGACTTCCGGTTTCTTGCCGGAGAAGACTTCTTCAGGAGTCTTGTTCTCGAGTACTCTATGTGGAGTATGGTTCTGTACATATGCTACTATTCTGGAAGCTTCCGCCCAAAGATGCATAGGAAGATATTGATCATGAAGCATGGATCTTGCAGCTTCCATGATAGTTCTATTCTTTCATTCTGCAATCCCATTCTATTGTGGATTATAAGGAGTGGAAAACTCCCTCTTAATCCCTGATTCTTTGCATAGCTCTTTGAATTCATTCGAAGTGAATTCTCCACCATTATCTGATAAAAAATTCTTAATCTTCTTTTCAGTATGGTTCTCGATCAAGGCTTTGAATTCCTTGAACTTACTGAATACTTCGTCTTTGTTCTTCATGAAGTAAACCCATGTCTTTCTAGAAAAATCATCAATAAAAGAAACATAGTATCCATACCCACTTAGTGAGTTTGATGGCATAGGACTGCATACATCGGAGTGGATGATTTATAGCATGTCTTTGGCTTTTCTTTCGCTACTGGGAAATGTCTTCTTTGTATTCTTTCCTTTCGCACATCCTTTGCAGACACCATCATGTTTTGCTTGGAATTCTGGAAGACCTTCAACAGCTTTGCTTGCAATAGGTAGTGCTCTATAATGCACATGTGCAAGTATTCTATGCCAAAGCTCATTTGGCTCTACTATGTCATGGACCAAGGTTTGTTTTGAATGGCCCTTCAATTTGTACAATCCTCCTTCTTGTTCTCCAATTACTATCGCATCATCGATAGTCTTTCCTTTATGCCACATAATGACTTGACCATCTATGAATGCAACCTGCATTCCTTTTCCATCCAATGCTGATATGGAGAGAAGGTTCTTCTTGAGTCTTGGCACAAAAAATGATTCTTTCATTGTTAGAGACTTACCAGAGTCTAGTTTATATGAAGATTCCCCACTACCTTTTATTGGATATTGGTAGTCATCTCCTAGCTTCACCTTGTGAGGTGATTCATGTTCTAACAGTCTTACAAAGGATTCCTTGAATCCAGTCATATGTTTGGAAGCCCCACTATATATAATCCAATCATCACTACCATGAGTAATGTTACTTGTGAGAGCGGAGATTAGAACATATTCATCCTCACTTGAATAATCTTCACTTTCATATCTGGATCTCTTCTTGGATGGTTCATCATCCTCTGCAGCATGAGCATGATGTACTCTTTTGTTCCCCTTCTTCTTATGAGAGTGGTTCTTGCTCTTAGGACAGTCTTTTGCAAAGTTCCCTATCTCATCACATGTATAACATCTTATTCTAGATAGATCCTTTCTATTTTTATCTCTATGATGAGTTTTCTTACCTTTGAAGTGATGATGTCTTCTTCTGCCTCTCTTGGAGTGAACTGTGAGAGCTTGATCTTCACTTCCCATCTTCTCTTCTTGAGCTGCTATCCGAGCTTCTTCTTGAGAGCACTCTTCCCATAGTCTGCTGAACTTGACTAGCTTCTTTCTAGCACAGATTCCTTGGATGAAATAATCCCATGACCTAGGAAGGCCATTTAAGGTAGTCATCACAATCTCTGCATTTTCCACTTCTTCATCAATAGCTTCTAATTGTTCCTTGATCTCTGAAACCCTTGTGAAGTAAGACTGGATAGTTTCAGCATTCTAAATATTCACATTATTTAGTTGATTTCTTAGAGTCATCTTCCCGTTTATGTTCTTTCCTTCAAACAACTTGGTTAGGGCATCAAACATAGCTTTAGGTGTCTTAAGAGAGGACACCTATGGGATAAGGCGATCCTTGATGGAATCACCAATGATTCTCTTTGCCATAACCATTCTCTTCTTATGTAAATCCTTTGCCTCATCTCCCTCTGGAACCTCCTCATGAATGTAGGAGTCTAATTCATTCTCTTCCAGGACCAGGGAGATCCTATACTTCTAGGCTCGAAAGTTATCAGCTCCCTCAAGGTTTTCATCAAGCTTGGTATGATGAGACATCTTAACTAAGAACCTCAAATGGAAATACAAAATATTTTAGATCTTACTAGGTTCAAGATGTCAGATCTGAAACTTGAGCTGAAATCCTGCAGAGCTGGTTCAGGAGCAAATTAGGGTTTTGCTTTTCTAGAGTTCTGTCCACCCAAATGCCTTGAAATTTGTCCCTAACTTTGATTTTGGGGAGGAGATCAATCCAGGCCTGGGATCACTAAAAATTTCCTCTTCTGTAAAAAGCCCTAACTTCCGGTAGTAGTGTTGGGTCCAAAATTGAAAAACCTCAGAATTGGATTCTACTTCAATAGAAATATGCGCCCTAAGGAGGAGAGTTGTTCCACCTTACTTTTGCTGAAAATATATGGAGGAAGATCCACAAACTAGGAATCCCTAGTTCCCACAGCTGCACAGTGTCTTCTTCTCAGGTTAGCTCTGATACCATGTTAGTTTTTCAACATTAAGCTAGCATTATTAGGATCTTTAACTGAGAGAATAACAAGTACATCAATCAAACACAAGAGACAATGAACACATTGTTTTTCCTTGGGGAAACCATAAAGGAGAAAACCCTGCAGCTTCCTCAGAGATAGAATCAGCACCAAAACAGTAAGTAATCTCCCAATAGCAGTAATCTTCTTCTTGACTAGCCCCAGTGTCTTCTCCTTCCTCAACTATGCACTACGCTTGAGTGTGTGTGAGTTGTGTGATAAATAAAGACTCCAGTTCTCTATTTATACTAATCCTGACATGACTAAAACCCTACCAAGGCCGACCTCTACTAGGAGAGTCTAATAACCCTAGTGCCCCGAAACTGCGGGGACTTTAACCCTTAGACAATCGGAGGGTTACTCACTATGACTTGACATGACTTGTTTGCATTATTGATCCTCCTGATGGAAACATCGGGCCATGAAAATATGACTCAATTATATTATAGATACATCTCGGAATAAACATTGGGTTACAATACATAAGATAGATAGATGAATACATTCCGAATTTACAAATACATCAATAGAAAAGATGGTTGAACACAACTGCTTCCTTTCCTGCTCGTTAAAGTATAGGAAAGGGCGTCTTCTTCATGCTTTCAAACTCTATAAAATTGAAAGCACCATCAAGCATATACTTTCTCAGGCTCGCCAAAAATCCATGAGATCGTACCACAATGGTGTCTCTAGACACCACCCCACATATAACAGTTTGGAAACATTCCCACTTTGGGTCACCTTTGTTCAGAGTACTCTGCAATGTGTCTTCCTTGGATCCCATCAGTACCAAAAGTATCTACCTCCCCGAAGTATTTCCCATCTGTAATTGCATTCTCGATATTACAACTATGATCCCATTCCCATGAGTCAGTTTCATTTGCTACCTGGTTCGCCCTGCCATGATACTCTAAACAAAGGAAGTTTGAGTCTACTTCACTCCCTTTTCCCCTATTCAACTCTTTCCCTCCCCCCCCGCATTTAGTGGGCCAGTCCTCAAATTGTGTCACATATTTTGGTTATCTCCCTCACGCTTCTAGTCAAGGAAACACCATTCCTTGACCAGGGGAAGGTCTCCCTTTGTCAATGACAACACACATATTCCAGAGGATAGACCCAGAGGTCCCTGTATCTTGTTTTCATTAACCTCATTGATGAGTTCCTTGTATAATTTGACAGGATCCCTTAATGCCTCTCAGGATGGTTATTTCTCATGTGCTCGACTTCAACTACATCATCGCACTGTTGAGATTCATGCAGGGTATTGGTCCATGTAGTATTTGGTCGAAGACCCCGGATGTCACCTGGCTCTAGCACATTGATGAATCTATTCGAGGGACCTAAACAGGTTTATGTCCCTTGTGATTTTTGGTTTGCATTGGAGATAGTGTTCAGAAGCCCGAGCAGTGCTTCTATATAGATTTATGATTGATGTAGCATACTTGTACCACAGAGACTCTGACTCTGCATCAATGAGTCTATATAGATATGTACCATTCCAGATCCACTAGGCTATCAGTCATGAAGATATAGCATTCCATGAGAATGCCATGGGTCCAATGTAACAATTCTTAAGAGCAGTATTGTATTTAGCCTCTCATTGAGGCAACCACTATGTATCATCAGTTGTACATGATCGGCTCTTGTATTATAGAGCATAGATCACATTATTCTTTTGACATTGTTACGAGCATGGGGATGCCCACCTCATATATATACATGTCACACATTATTTGTATCTCACCCATTGATGGGAACCATATTAATACAAAAACAAAAATCCACCATACCCTAGCCCAAGAAGCACCACCTCTCCATAGAAAATCTTATGATGTCCATCAGCCATACGATGAGCTCCTTCCCTCACACATCAGGGGGAAATCTGTTAACCCAAAAAATTCCTCACTCAGCTCTACATGGCCTACCCCACCCAAGGACACCCATATACAACCCTCATTTGACCCCATTTGACCCCGACACCCTCAAGAAGGCTTAAAAACATGAAAAAGGGCTTAAAAACCCCTAAAAATATCCTAAATAGATCTCATAGGGGCTAAAGCCTCCAAAAAGGGGCTAAAACCCCTCAAAGGAGCCTAAAACCCTTAAAAGAGCTAAAGATTGAGATAAAGGGGCTAAAATCCCAAAAAAGGGCCTAAACCCCTGACCAGGGGTTTAGAACCCTAAAAAATCTATAAATAGAGGGGTGGGGGTCACTCTCAAAACATTCCTTCCTTCCCTATTGTTATGCTACCGAAGTGATTTCCTTGAGACCATTTTCCTCTCAAGCCATTCACTCTCCCTCTCCTCCATCCTTCCATTGAGCCATAGCTCCCCCTTCCAAGAGAGGTGCTCTCCCAGCTAGGGCATGGTGGCCCATTCCAACCAGAAGGTATACCTGTGTTTTTTTATGTCTTTGCTTTGGTAGTTTGTAGTTTTTTTCTAACAGTATTTTTTTGTGGGTTCATTGCTTAACATGTTTTTACAAGTATTTTGGTTTATGTTCTAACAATTGTATGCAGGTCCTTGGAGTTTAAACCCTCACCTTGTGTGCAGAGGGGTTTCATTTCATTTCATTTTCTGTTCTGTTTGTTTTTCTTTACATCCACCACCAGGAACCCTACCCTTCCATCCTATATATGGAAGGTAGCCATTCCTTGTCTGTAGTAAGGGAGAAATCCCTGCTAGAGTGTTGATTATGAAGGGAATTTGTGCAACATCACTCAAACTATTCCCATCAACATATCGGTGAAGCTAGGTGTTGTTGAACATGTTCAGGTTGAATAGAACTATTCGACAACATAAATTAAGAAATACCAAGCTCTTTTCAAGGAATTTCGGGATTTTTTTTCCTAGATTTACGAATAAATGTCTGAGATTGATCCATCCATTGTTGTACATGAAATCAAGACCTACCCGATGACAAAACCTGTTAGGAAAAAACTCCGCTAGGTCCACCTAAGAAAAGTTGCAACTATTAAAGATGAGGTTGAAAAACTTTTAAAAACTGGTTTTCTATACCCCGTTCGTTAAACCAAGTGGGTATCTAATATTGTTCTTGTTTCCAAGAAGCAAGGCACTATTAGGGTTTGCATAGATTTTAGAGACTTGAATAAATCTTGTCCAAAAGACAAATTTCCTACCCCTCATATTAATCATATCATTGAAAAATATTCTAGAAGTGTCATATTTGCTTTCATGGATGGATTTTCTGTCTACAATCAGATTGAGATATTGCCTGCCCATCAACATAAAACGACATTCATTTTCCCATGGGGAACATTTGCTTATCACAAGCTACCTTTTGGCTTAAAAAATGTTGGAGCTAATTTCCAACGAGCCATGTCTTATTCTTTTCATGATATAAAACACATAGTGTAACTGTACTTTGATGACCTACCTACTCATTCGCAACAGAGAGAGGACCATTCAGGGCATCTTAGACACATTTTTCTTTGATGTTGTCTAGTATCATAGCCGAATTAATCCACACAAGTGCATTTTTTTTGTTGAGACTTGACACCTTCTTGGATTCATTTTTTCCAAAGAAGGAATTCGAATCGAAACCTTGAAAATTATATCCATTATGGCCTTACCCCCCCAACTGACATCACTGAAATCCAAAGTTTGCAAGGGAAGGAAAACTTTCATCATCGTTTCGTGTGCAATTTGGCAAAGAAAACACATGGTTATATGCATCTATTGAAGACGAACACTCACTTCCTTTGGGATGACCAATATCAATACGCTTTTGATAGTTTAAAGCATTCCATAATAGACTCACCTATGTTACACCCCCTAAATTATTCAAAAGATTTTATGCTCTATATTATTGCCTCCACTAGTACCATTGGTATGGTTATAGTGTAGGAGGATTCTAAGGGACCATAACATGTGATTTATTATCTTATTAAGAGTCTTCTTGACTCTGAAAATCATTATTCACATGTGGAGAAGCTATATTTGGATACGGTCATTGTTGTACAACGTTTTCGCCATTACATCATACTTCACACCACTATCGTACTCTCAGATCAAAACTCTATGTACTGCATTCTGACTTGTCAGGTACTAGGGGGGAAATATTCTCGTTGGATTTTTATCCTACAAGAATTTGATCTCGAATTTGCTAAGACTACTTCCAAGAATTCCTTAGTCTTTGCGGAGTTGGTGGGTAACCTTCCCTATGCTCTCATGGAAACTGAGCCCAATGATTCATTTCCAGATGAGTTCTTGTTCCTGAATAGCACGACTGAAACATGGTATGGATATTTGATCGTATATATTGAAAATCAAATATTTCAGCCAATCTATCTTGTGACAATCATCAGTGTATTCGCCATCACGCTAAGTATTATCTCATTCTCAATGATACTCTACACTGGCGTGGTATTGATTCAATTCTCTGACAATTTCTTACTCATGATGAGATTGAAAGGGTCCTAAATGACTTCCACTCAAGAGCATGTGGTGGTCATCTTTCTGGGATGGCTACAGCTTAGAAATTTCTTCACGTTGGGTACTTTTGGCCCTCAATATTCAAGGATTGCCATGAAGTGGTAAAAAAATGCCCACCATGTCAGCTTTTTTATCCAAAAAAGGTGCACCCACCCTGCTCCGTTACACCCTGTCATTGTTGTTGGCCCTTTCACCAAATGGGGGATTGAATTTCTGCATCATAAGCCTACCTCAACCGTGAGGCATGGTTACATCATCGTAGCTATTGATTATTTCACAAAATTGGCTAAGGAAATGCCTACATATGCTGAGGATGGTAAGACTGCCACTATCTTCTTGTTTAATCATGTCATCACTAAGTTTGTATTTTTGCAATCCATAGTGACTGATCACGGATCCCATTTCCGTAATCATATGATGGCTGAGTTGAGTGCCAAGTTCGGTTTTTTTCATGAAAACTCAACCCCCTACTATCCACAAGCTAATTTCCAAGTGGAGGCCATTAATAAGTTCCTTAAGACCATGCTTCATAGGATGGTTGGATAACATAAATGAAATTGGAATTTAACTCTATTCTCTACACTTTGGGCCTATAGAACATCCATTAAAACAACAACTAGTTTCATGCCTTTCCAATTGTTCTGCGGACTAGAAGTGGTTCTACCTATCGAATGTGAAATTTGGTCACTTAATCTAGTTTTTGAGATTCTTACCAAAAGTTCTACTGAGGAAGAATGTTTTCTTTATCTAAATAACCTTGACGAGACACAATGAGATGCCACTTTGGATAATGAGTCGCACAAGAAATAGATCAAGGATCGGTATGATAAATTGGTTCAACCCTGTGTATTTAATGTAGGAGATCTGGCTCTGACTTATGATCAGAAACACAATAAACTTGGGAAAGGGAAGCTAGAATCAATGTGGTGTGGTCCCTATATCATTAGCAAAGTCTTCAAAAAATGGGCCTATTAGTTTGTAGACTATGATGGTATACCTTTCGAGCAGCCTTGCAATGGGTTGTACCTGAAAAGGTACTATGCTTAGGATATATTTGCATTAGTGCCTTGTATATATGTGTATATTTGACTTTTTAAGAGTGTTTATTTATTTATTTTAAGTATGGTTTTGGGTTCTTGTCCAATATTGCTTATCTTGTGTTATGATTTAAATTCTGCATATGTCTCTCTTCTATGGTTTTGCTGATGGTTATTTCCACCACAAAATGAATCATGCTTCAGTCATCTGGGTATTTTATTCGCAAGCCAATGACTTAGTTAGTTCAGGAGCGGTTTTCCTAGCTCCAGCTACCAACAACATCGTCAAATATCTGTAATACCCCGGTTTTAACCCCGCTTGCATTAAAGTACATAGGATACCTATGTTGTAGATAATCTTGGTGTGGAGCTAAAGGCCAATGCCCCACCATAGATTTGGTTATGTTGTGTTTCTAATTAGGAATGGTCACCGATGGTATATTGGGACATGCGACATATATTTAATTTTGGCATCATGTAAACACACATTTTGATTAAATAACCCAACCAGCTATGTTCGCAGCAACTAAATTGAGAAGGGGCATGATTCCAAAGGATAAGGAAAGGGGGATGTGGAACATTGAGTCACGGGGGAAAACTATGTGTCACCACCACCCTTGGTTATTTCCTTTTTTGTTAGTTGAGGCAGCGATTGGCTGGCAAGAAGACCACTACCACGCCCACGGTTTCTCTCCTCTCCACAATGTAGGGATCGTTCTTCCCATTCCCTCGGATCATGGCTGTTCGTCTTCCTCATGCAGGATGGGGGATAAATTTTTTTACCATCCATTGTGTTGGGTTCGCCTCCTCTCTCTAGCGCTAATTGCCAGTCTGTAATTCTGTTCTTTCCATCCACACAGAGAACCAACTTTGGCCTCCACGCATTGGACTATGTATTGTTTTTTCATCCATCGTAGCAGATCGCAGCGGAAATTATTGGGATTTTTCCCACTGATTTATGGGAGCGGTTTTCCTCACGCATTGTTGATTGAGTTACCTACAATGCGGCATTGTTAGAATATCGGGGTGATATTTCCTGTGAATCCATGCTAAGCTGTGAATGTTGGTCGTGTCTTTTTAACCATTTTCTGGTCTGTGTAAGTCTCATAGAGATAGTATTAAAGATTGGTTTGCTGTGGGTTCATGGGAGTGTGTTAGTTGTTGTTTGCCATGATGGCATGACTATGTTTTTCCCTGTAAACGCTTGAGTAGCTATTTGGCTGCTTGCATGTAGTGAATTTGTCCTCAAACTATTTGGGTTGGTGAATGAGGGCCTGAGGTGCTTGATAAACCTGGTGGGTTGAGAATCGCACAGACAGAGCTATTGAGCTAGATTTCTTCTCCACAACCCCTGAAGAGCACTGGAGGGAATATCAGGGTCTAAGGGACTACGTTGCAGAGAAGGGACCGAATTCCTTGTGTTGGGTGTGTGTGGGTGTTCTAGAATCTAGGTTGGTTCTGGTGTTGGTGTCTGCAGCTCTTCAGTGAGCTCACCAGCTTAGCATTATCCTTTCCCAGCTCCTAGATGGCCTGATAAACCCAACTCTGTTGGCTTGGCTGATCTGCTATTTGCCTGATAAACCCAACCGTGTTGGCTTGGATGAACTATGTACCCTTGTGGTGTTGTTACCCTTGGCTATGTGTAAGCCTTTTAGTTCCTTATTCCTTGGGGAGTCATGCTCGGCTCGGGGATGGAAGCATTGCTGAGAGATTTAGGAGCGTGCTAACCTATGGTTGGGTGGAACGTTGCAGCCACGTAGCTGGTTGTGGAACGAGTTCTTTATAAGATAAGTAATCTTGTCTATTTTACTTCTGCAATCCTATTTACTGTTAATGATCATGATGAACATGTTGAATGCTTGTATGAATGTATGTTGCTTCTACTGTGTGTGATAAATAATCATGTATGCATGTTTTAGTTCAAAGAATTATGTTTCAGCATTTCACCATTTTATGAATGTACATGTTCATGGGGCTGTTTTCCCGGATGGTTAACACCATGGTAGCGTCCTCCTCATCAGACGGAGGGTCAGGGACGTTATAGTGTGCTATCAGAGCTCATGTTGTAGCATGGGCCTGAATGGACCATGAAGATACAGGGACAGAAGCAGTATCTCTTTCTGCCCAACAGAAATTAGGGAATGACTAGAAAATTCAAAAAAATTGTCTAAGTGTTTGAACAATCGGTTCATCGGGACACTCAGTGGGAAATACTTTCGATGTAGCGGAAGATCTAGGCGGAAGCATTCCCAACGGGGCATAATTGGAAAGAAAATCGTGGAAAATTTTCTAAGTGATTTTCTCTATCAGCGGAAAATAGCTGATCGAGTGCTCGCCGTTGCGGATGACTAAACGACTACGCATCCAACGGATAAGGCCTCCGACCGCCGACGCCGTAAAAGGAAGTTTAAATTTTTTATTTTTTTTCTAAGTAATGAAAACAGTGGCCATCGAAAGGAGATAGTGTTCATGCGCCCGCCGTTTTGGAATCCAAGAGCACTAGCCTACCCACGAGAAAAGACTGCCGATATCGATCAGGTTGTGCCGCCGATTGGAAGAATATCGAAGATCATGTTCCACCGTTGCGGCTGCGGATGGAACTATTTCGCCGACGAAAAGAAGAAGTTGAGCCGATCAAGCAGTGAAGAGGAAGACAAAAGGGAAAATTTCAGGAATTTTTCTAAGTCCTGGAGTCGTTAGACATCGGTGATGGTTAGTGGATTGAACATCCACCGTTGCGGCTGTCTAATGGACTATCCTTCTGAAGGATAGTGGATTCGATCGCCGATGAAAAGGAAATTTGAAATTTTTTTTTAAGTATGAGGAATTCGGATGAAGTTAGTGGATAGAGCTTCCGTCAGCCGATGAGTTATGGTCTGCGAAACCCACTGTTGCGGCTGTCTAAAGGACTATCCTTCCGAAGGGTTAGAATATACGATTCCCGACATGATAGTGCTTAGCGGATCCGATTGCTGATGAACAACGGAGAAGTTATTTGTTTTGACTGCCTAAATGTCGGATTGATAGATGAAATGAGACCCAATTCTGCACAGGGAAAATTTGAGTTTTCCGTGGGATTTTTCCAGGATATTTTGACTGTTATTCATTGGAATTTTCAGTTGTTTTTCAGTAAATTTTCAGGGCTAAAAAGGAGAAAAGTGGCAGCGATCTAATGCGCCAGATTGTGTGAAAAAAAAAACCGAGGGTGCTGTCCTTGACCTGCCCTGCAATGGCGCAGGGAAGCCACAAGGGGGCAAGCCCCCTTGACCCCCATTGTCCCCCTCAGATAGACGTTCTTTGATGAAGGAAATCTTATGTTTGGGAAAATTTGTTATTTTATTATTTTTTTCCAAGAAAAGGTAAGTAGTTTGATTTATATTAATACTATGCACCTAATAGTTTGCTACTAACACATTGTAGAACTATAGATAACTTCCAAAAATAGTACTCCAGAAAGAACAGTGTGGTAAAGACAGAGGTGGTTCAGTCATGAGAACCCATGATGGGTATGATGCTCGGGATTCTTATGAATGAGCAGAAGATGCCATGGGAGAAAATGTTCATAATAGGAATGATGACATTGAGTCCCATGGAAGGATATTCCAAGAGACACCGTCAAATGTTGCAGCCACCATGAGAAGCTTAATTAAATCCCGGGAAGAGTAGCATCAGTTGAATGCTGCCATATTGGAAAGTTTGACAGAATTGCAGAAAAAGATAGATTCTGGATGAGGTACATCAAGACTAGAAGGCAGTAAGAGCAGCACTAGGAGAAGGAGAAGGACTTCCAGTGGATCGTATGACTCCGAAGAATCGAGTGGAGATACAAGTTCATCTCCTCATAAAAGGAAAAGAAGAAGGCACCTTAGGGATCACTCTCGAGATGAGTTTAGGAAAGCTAAACCTCCTACATTTGATGGTGAGATAAAGATGGGGCAAGAAGCTGAGGCTTGGATTCTTGGGATAATGAAGTACTTTTAGGTGCAGGATTATTCAGGAAACATGAAGGCACGAGTTCCCATATTCAATTTGAATGGAAAGACATCCATTTGGTGGGAACGCTTCAAGTAGGTAAAAATGATCAGTGAAAGGAAATTGAAGTGGAAACAATTCAAGAAGTATTTCAGGCAGAAATACCTCTCTGACCGGTACTATGATGACAAGATCAAGGAGTTCCATGAGCTGATATTGGGACAACAAACCATGGATGAATATGCAAATAATTTTTTGGAGCTGTTGAGGTATGTCCGGGACATCAAAGATGAAAAATTGAAGGTCCAGCGTTTTCTGAGTGGATTACCTCAGTCTTACAAAGATAGAATTGAGTTTTATGAACCTAGAACTCTTGAAGAAGCAATAAGAAAAGCTAAGTATTGCTATGAGAAAAGTAAATGAGAAATCGATTACCATAAGGCATGGAAGGACAATAAGAATGAAAAGTTGGAACAAAGAAAGAAAGGTTTCAAACCTTCTAGATTCAGGAATCAACAAAAGCATCCATCCCAAGCTGCGAGTGATCCAGTTGGAGTGACAGGTGGAAATCCTAAAGAACCACATCTGAACAAAGGTCCACTCAAATGTTGGAAATGTGAAGGACCTCACTTGCGTAGAAATTGTCCACTCGAGAATGAGAGTGCAAGGCCAGCTTACAACATTCAAGAAGCATAAATAGTGGGTCAGGTAGCATGGGCAGTCCCTAGGATTTATGCAGCACTGGAGGACCACCAGGAAGATCACCAGTCAACTGTGGTTGAAGTAGCAGGTAAGATTGTTGAACAATATGTTTCTGTTTTGATTGACCCTGGTTCTATGCACAGTTACATTACTCCTAGAGTAGTGGAGATTTGTGCTTTTAAGAAAGTAAAGCATAGGAAGTCTTGGTTAGTTCAACTAGCCACTGGAACTAAGAGAAAGGTTAGTGAAATGGTAGAGAAATTCCCATTGGTCATGGATGGGTTGGACACGTGTGTATATCTGAATGTTCTACCGCTTGGCTCCTATGATGTTCTCATTGGGATGGATTGGTTAGAATCTCACAGGGTGAAGCTTGACTGTTACAATAAGACTTTGGAATGCATGAATGAAGAAGGGAACCTACTAGTTGTGAGAGGCATTCCAAAGGTGATTTCAGTATGGCAGGTTTCAGCAATGCAGTTAAAGAAGTTCTGTAGGAAGGGTTTCCAGTTGTATGCATCTCATATTTTGGAGACATCAGGAGATGAAACTCCTAGGTTGGAGGACTATCAGGTGTTACAGGAATTTAGGGATGTGTTTCCTGATGAGATTCCAGGGCTTCCTCCAAAGAGCGACATTGATTTCACAATTGAACTTGTGCCAGGAGTAGCACCAGTGTCCAAGGCACCCTACAGGATGAGTACACTGAAGATGCTAGAGTTGAAAATGCAACTACAAGAGTTGTTGGAAAAGAAGTATATCCGACCGAGTGTGTCTCCTTGGGGAGCACTGGTTCTGTTTGTAAAGAAGAAATATTGTACACTCAGTTTATGTATTGATTACATACAGTTGAACAAGGTTACTATGAAGAATAAATATCCTTTGCCTAGGATTGATGACCTCTTTGATCAAATGAGAGGAGCAAAGGTGTTTTCCAAGATTGACTTGAGGTCTGGTTACCATCAAGTGAGGATCAAGGATGGAGACATCATAAGGCGGCCTTTAGGACAAGTTATGGGCATTATGAGTTTGCAGTGGTACCATTTGGTCTCACAAATGCACCAGGTACATTTATGTGCCTTATGAATAGTGTCTTCAGCAGATATTTGGACAAGTTTGTTCTTTTCTTCCTTGATGACATTCTTGTTTATTCTAAGTATGAGGAAGAACATGAAGAGAATTTGAGATTGACATTGAAATTGTTCAGGGAGCATTAGTTGTATGCGAAACTGAGCAAGTGTGACTTCTACAGAGATAGAATTCAGTATTTGGGTCACCTTATCTCAGAGGAGGGTATATCTGTGGACCCTGAAAAGATTGAAGCCATTATGAATTGGCCTACTCCAAGAAATGTGACAAATGTAAGATCTTTTATGGGACTTGTAAGATACTACCGGAGGTTCATTGAGGGATTCTCCAAAGTTTCACATGCCATCACTTCTTTGCAAAAGAAGGGGTTGAAGTTCGAATGGACATTGAGGTGTGAACAAATTTTCCAGCGGTTGAAGAATCTTCTCACCAACGCACCCGTATTGAAAATTGCAGACCCGAAAAAAGATTTTGTGGTGTGTACCGATGCATGTGGACAAGGGCTTGGAGGAGTCCTTATGCATGACAACCATGTGATATGTTATGAGTCAAGAAAGCTGAAGGAGCATGAGAACTATGCCACTCATGTTCTAGAGCTTGCATCCATATTACATGCCCTCAAGATGTGGAGACATTACTTGATGGGTAGAAGATTTGAGCTCAGAACAGACCATTTTGGTCTGAAGTATTTGTTTGATCAGCCTACTTTGAATGCTAGGCAAGCAAGATGGTTGGAATTTTTATGTGAGTTCGATTTCGAAATAAAGCACATAAAAGGGAAAGAAAACAAGGTAGCTGATGCACTCAGCAGGAAGGTACAGGAAATGCATGTGGCATCTCTTAGTATTTTCCAATCATATTTACAGCAGCAGATTGTTAATGATGTTGCCGGAGACGAATTGTATGAGTAGGTAAAAGACAAACTGCAACAGCAAAGTCTCGAGAAGAGGTATGAGGGATATAAATTGGAAGAAGATGGACTTCTCACTTTTAATGGAAGAATTTATATTCCAAATGTAGTATATTTGAGGAGAATTGTTATGGATGAAATCCATCAAGCTCCGTATTCTGGTCACCCAGGGTATCAGAAGACAATTGCTACAGCTAGAAAGTAGTACTTTTGGCCAGGAATGAAAAGGGATATGGCTGAGTACATTTCTAGGTGTATGAAATGTCAACAAGCAAAGGTTGAGCATCAACATCCAGCAGGTTTGTTGCAGCCTTTGCCAATTTCGGAATGGAAATGGGAAGTTATTTCCATGGATTTTATTACAGGATTGTCGATGACTTGGAGACAACATGATTCCATCATGGTTGTGGTGGACAAATTGACTAAGGCAGCACATTTTATACCAGTGAAGTCTACGCATAAGACTGATGACATTGCAAAGATCTTCATGAAGGAGATTTGCAAATTGCATGGATTGCCTAAGGCAATAGTCTCTGACAGAGATGTCAAGTTCACTTCCAGTTTTTGGAAGGGATTGTTTGCAGATTTGGGTACAAAGTTAAACTTCAGCACTGTATACCATCCTCAGATAGATGGGCAGACAGAGAGAGTGAATTAGGTGCTTGAAGATATGCTTCGCATGTATGTGATGGAAAAACCAACCAAGTGGGAAGATTACTTACACTTGGTAGAGTTTGCTTACAACAATGGACAGCAAGCATCCTTGGGGATGAGTCTGTATGAAGCTTTGTATGGAAGACGGTGTAGGACACCAGTGACTTGGGACAACCCGGTGAACATAGTTGTGCTTGGACTAGAATTGCTCAAGGAAATGGAGCAAGAAGTTGTAAAGATTAGGCAAAATCTTAAAGCAGCACAGGATAGATAGAAAATATATGTAGATAAGCATAGGATGAATAGGGAGTTTAGTGTTGGGGATCATGTTTACCTCAGAGTGAGGGCAAAGAAAAGTTCCTTAAATCTTGGAAGTTGTGCCAAGCTGTCACCTAGATATTGTGGGCCATTTGAAGTGCTTGAGAGAATAGGTCCTGTTGCATATACACTTACATTGCCTGCTAATACTAGAGCTCATAATGTTTTTCATGTTTCTTTGCTTAAGAAATATGTACATGATCCTAACCATGTGATAAATTGGGATGTGATTCAGGTGGAACCCGAGGGAGAGTTCCAAATCGAGCCAATGCGTATCCTCGACAAGAAGGTCACAATGCTCTAGAACCGGGCCATAGGGTAGGTAAAGGTGCAGTGGGAGCATTATGGACCTAAAGAGGCTACATGGGAGCTGGAGGATTCCATGCGATTGGCACATCCATTTTTGTTCAATCCTGCGGAACACTGAGGTGGTACCAGTGTAGCATTTTGTTCAAATTTTGTAAAGCACTGAGGACAATGCTATTGAAGGGGGAGGGGAATGTAATACCCTGGTTTTAACCCTGCTTGCATTAAAGTACATAGGATACCTATGTTATAAATAATCTTGGTGTGGAGATAAAGGCCAAGGCCCCACCATAGATTTGGTTATGTTGTGTTTCTAATTAAGAATGGTCACCGATGGTATATTGGGACATGCGGCATATATTTAATTGTGGCATCATGTAAACACACATTTTGATTCAATAACCCAATCAGCTATGTTCACAGCAACTAAATTAAGAAGGGGCATGATCCCAAAGGATAAGGAAAGGGGGATGTGGAACATTGAGTCATGGGGGAAAACTATGTGTCACCACCACCCTTGGTTATTTCCTTTTTTGTTAGTTGAGGCAATGATTGGCTGGAAAGAAGACCACTACCACACCCATGCTTTCTATCCTTTCCACAATGTAGGGATCATTCTACCCACTCCCTCAGATCATGGATGTTCGTCTTCCTCATGCAGGATGGGGGATAAAATGTTTTACCATCCATTGTGTTGGGTTCGCCTCCTCTCTCTAGCTCTAATTACCAGTCTATAATTCTGTTCTTTCCATCCACACAGAGAGCCAACTTTGGCCTCCACGCATTGGACTGTGTATTGTTTTTTCATCCATCGTAGCAGATCACAGTGGAAATTATTGGGATTTTGCCCACTAATTTATGGGAGCGGTTTTCCCCACGCATTGTTGATTGAGTTACCTACAATGCTACATTGGTAGAATATTGGGGTGATATTTCCTGTGAATCCATGCTGAGCTGTGAATGTTGGTCGTGTCTTTTTAACCATTTTCTGGTCTGTGTAAGTCTCATAGCGATAGTATTAAAGATTGGTTTTCTTTTTTTCATGGGAGTGTGTTAGTTTCTATTTGCCATGATGGCGTGACTATGTTTTTCCCTGTAAACAATTGAGTAGCTGTTTGGCTGCTTGCATGTAGTGGATTTGTCCCCGGACTTTCTGGGTTGGTGAATGAGGGCCTGAGCTACTTGATAAACCTGGTGGGTTGAGAACCACACAGACAGAGCTACTGAGTTGTATTTCTTCCCCACAACCCCTAAAGAGCACCGGAGGGAAGATCAGGGTCTGAGGGAATGCGTTGCAGAGAAGGGACTGACTTCCTTTTGTTGGGTGTGTGTGGGTGTTCTAGAATTAGGTTGGTTCTAGTGTTGGTGTCTGTAGCTCTTCAGTGAGCTCACCAACTTAGCATTAGCCTTTCCCAGCTCCTAGATGGTTTGATAAATCCAACTCTGTTGGCTTGGCCGATCTGTTGTTCACCTGATAATCCCAACCGTGTTGGCTTGGCTGAACTATGTACCCTTGTGGTGTTGTTACCCTTGGCTATGTGTAAGCCTGTTAATTCCTTATTCATTGGGGAGTCATGCCCGGCTCGAGGGTGGCAACATTATTGAGAGATTTAGGAGCATGCTATCCTATGGTTGCGTGGAACGTTGCAGCGACGGTTGTGGAACGAGTTCTTTATAAGATAAGTAATCTTGTCTATTTTACTTCTGCAATCCTATTTACTGTTAATGATCATGATGAACATGTGGAATGATTGTATGAATGTATGTTGCTTCCGATGTGTGTGATAAATAATCATGTATGCATGTTTTAGTTCAAAGAATTCTGTTTCAGCATTTCACCATTTTATGAATGTACATGTTCATGGGGCTCTTATCCCAGATGGTTAACACCATGGTAGAATCCTCCTCGTTCAACATAGGGTCAGGGACGTTACAATATCACACAGTGATAGGGTTGGTAACTGAAGTTGTGTCTCGTGATATCAATCACTTGATCGTCTATATGGATTCTCAACTCGTGGTTTCTCATTTGAACCATGTTTATGCCATCTGAAACACAGTGCTCCTTCATATCTTTCAAAGGGTACGTCTATTAGAGAGGTCATTTGAACCTATTACTTATCAACACATTCCAAGATCTTATAATTCAATTGTTGATTCACTTGCAAATTACATATTGGATTGGCACATTGCCCATTCTTCATACAATGATGAGTAAACTAATATGATACCTTGTAAATTAATAGTAAAAGACATCAAAACCATGTAAATAACATTCCATTACCAAAAACAAGTAGGTCGTAAAAAAATGATTCTGTATATATATATATATATATATATATATATATATATATATATATAAGGGTTTGACAAAAAATATAGCCTCAAGACCCCGACTGAAGCACATTGGATTTCAGCACTACAAGATAACAAAAATATTGAAGCTATGAGTTTTCAGTGTATACATCATGTAGAACCCTAATGGTGATCATTATAGCATGTGATGGCCCTTGCTACTCTACGTAGCAAGCGACCAAACCAACCTGAAACACCAGTTGTGTGCCTTTGGTACCTCCTAGGGAGGTCATCTACCAAGATATCTGGAATGTATAGGGAGAGCTGGTTGAGGTTTTTCTCCAGATCATTCATCTAATCATCACCATGATACACAAATCAAACCCCATCCCTCCTGTCTATCAAATATGATCCTCCGGGTTGCGTTATCTCCACATCTGCATGCTAAGAAGTGTGTCTCATTACCACATATAAAAATCATAAAATGACAAAAAAAAAACATGCATATCTTACTATTTTACTCACCAAGGTCTCCCCACTAATCGTCCACTGATAGGGATAGGTATCAGTCTCCTATGAAGTTAGTGCCTGCATAGGAATAATCCTCAAACATGAGGATATGTTGATCCAGCTAGCGAAAGAAGGTAGCCTCATACTTAACCCTAGGTCCACCGCCACCATGGTGGGCCATAACCTCCACCCATCGGAGCATGCATGGATCGTGTTCCCTAAGCTCAGTAAAATCCACCAGTGGTATCAATAGTGGGACCCTCTTTAAGAAGAATGACACTAAGATTTTGATATATCCGAATTGATTTAGTTCTCCATGCTGACATTTTGTCAACTTCTCTTTCAATGTGGTTTGTAGGGATTCTTTGTAGTTGAATATTTTGTGGGCCATAGCCTCCAAGGAAAAAAACATAAGAGCCCTAGATGCATGATGGACCCCATAACTCCCAGGAATGCATTGAATGGTAAATAGTATTGTCTGTAGTGTTGGATCCCTCACATATTTAATGGGAATTTTCTTCCCACTCATCTACATGTAGTATTGGTCTATAATCCCCTAAGTAGTAATGTCCCCACCACGAGGACCAATCAAGGAAATAAGCACTCCTCACCTAGATAATCCTGTCAAGAATTAGTTTTGCTCTACCTCTGAAGTCAAAATGTGAGCACCCACTTACAAGTATTGTTTCTCATGATTCAAAACCTTGAGGATATACTCCAATAGTCTCAGTTGTGTTCTCATGCTTGGTACCTTGAAGAATTTGAGTAATCCACACTCAAGAAGAGTGTTTATGGTTCCTTGGTCATTTTCCCCTCTTATTTTATTCAGTTCATGTTCACTCTCCTTCCACATCACCATTTTTGACAATGCACCCTACCAAAACATTAAAATTGAAGGATTAGAAGTCATACCCAATCATTTAAAATCCTTTAAAAATAGTAATTTGGCTTCTAATTGATGCATTTTAGAAAAATATGTGGCACCACGGGCTATCTGTTTGAACAGAGTGGTGCCACCACTTTTTCCTTTAGGAAAAAATGCGGTGTCATAGGAGCACCTCCATTCCTGAAAGGGAAAATTTTAGTGCCCTCAAAATTCATTTCCCTTTGGAAAATCGACTTAAAACCCTAAAAAAATGCATAAAAAATGAAATTTGAAACTGTGAAAGTGTTAGGAATGAGTTGAAGAATTACCTGGTTCAGACGATTTGGAAAGTGATTGATTGTAGGCTCCGCATTCCAAGCTTCAAATTTGCACTCCAAATGGCTCTTTTGCTCTCCAAATGGGTAAAAAACAAATGGTAAATCGTTTTGACCTTTTACCATGTTTTAATAACTATTTTTTATTTTATTTTAATTATTTAATTAATTTTTTCCCCTAATTTGGTCATATAGAGTTCTATTTTTATTTTAAAAAGGATCCAATAGCCTTTTTGAAGGTTACAGGACATGGAGAAATAATATTTTCGGATATGAAAGAGTTTTTTTTTTTTTTTTGTTCTCGCACAAAACAGGAAAAGCTTCTGAGTGCTATTTTGAAACTTTGGTCCTGCTCGTTAAACCTAGCACTGATTTTTCGAGTCAAATTTTACCTCTTTTTTGGGCTCGTTAAACCTGTTTTACGAAAAAGAAACCCTAATAAAGTCCTCTTTAAGCTCTTTTTGAACTCTAAAAATGTGAAAATATCTCTGAGTGAACTTGTCTTCTTCACACTCGTAAAAGGACTTGAAGAGTCGTCTTTCTGACAGTAGTTTACCCCTTTTTTGGTTTAGATTCACTAAGTTACAAAAAATGTATACTCTAGTCATTGACTAGAAGATTTCTTTATGGTATTATTTTATACTTTTTTCAGGCCTCGAATACTAAATTGTAAGAAATAGGACACTTTGGAGTCTTCTTCAGTTTCGTTCAGACTCTCTAAATGTGAACGATCCCAAGTTTACTATCAATGGAATCATTAAACTAAACATTAAGAGACCCTCTTTTGGGAACGAAACCCTCCTTTCTTAGGTTTAGAAAACATATGAGAATGGACTTATCTCATGATAAGATACAATGAGTGTTTGTTTCCCTCTTTGAACTCATAAAAACAAAAAGAGGCACCCATCAAACATGATGGGGAAAGTAAGGGAAGGGAACTATATTTTATTTGCAATAATGGGATTTTTTATTCACATTTGAACATGGAAACTGTTTATATTTCATTCATTCATTTCAGTATTCAGCTTGCTTCTGACTCGATCCACTTTCATGAGTCATGCCACTCCTTTGATTCTTTCAAAGAATGCATTGTTTATCGTTGCATTATGTCCTGGTATTCGCCTCCTCGAGTAAATGCTGCCAAGTATTAGGTCATGTCAGTCTACGTTCAAAGGAAAATTATGTTGAGAGTTTGCATCTACAGTCAAAACTACTATGTTAGTTACCTTTGAGTCAGTCATATGGTTACTTCATACTCAAATTCCATAACTTTGTTTCGAGTTTCATGTCGTTGATGTGGGATTCATCATGTCCCTCCTTCAAAAATACTATTCATGTCGACTTCAACTCACATTACATGAATTAGTATTAGAAACAAAATAGTACCTTAAGATCTGTAACGTCCCCATACCCCAAAATACAGATAAATTAAAATTTTTACTTCAAGAACCCTTGGTCTCCTTTTGAAGCATAGGGCATGGACATTAACACACTCTTCAACATTCATTCTCATTTTAGAAACCAGTGTAACGGTCATTCCAACCTTCACATATCCCTTCTGCGATCGAAAACACCTTTTCCGCACTGAATATGTCATTTTCGCACTCTACCCTCGACACTCCCTTTTCTACCTTTCCGCTATGGGATCCGAGAACTGAGAGCACAAAGTGTGACCGAGATATTCACCTCACGTTTCACCTTTCACCCTTCTGTCCTTCCACCTTCCGCCTTCGAAACTTTGAAGTTGGAAAACAACTTTTAGACGAAATTACTTGGCCATATGTTGCCTTCCTCCTTCCATCTTCTACCTTCAGATCTTGAAAAACCACCTTTCGACGGAATTAATTGGCCATATTCTTCATTTCTCCTTCAGAAATCAGAAAAATACCTTTTTTGCACTTCTGACTTCCGATTTTTGACCTCGAACTTAGGAAATCAGAAAGTTAACTTTTCCTTAGAATTTTTTTGTGCTTTTTCGCTTTCACCCTCCACCTCTCTCCGGTGGATCTTGGGGTGCAGAAAACCCACATTGTGCGTTGTTCAACCACTCTTTTTTGATTTGCTCCTTTTGTCAAGGGGAAAAAACTCTAAGTTAAAATCGTTCTGAATCTGTAACAGGCTTCCATCCTCTATGAACTTCGGAAAAAATGCATAAAAACATACAAGGAATATACATAAGTAAAATGCAGGAAAACATAACAGAAGTAAACCTCTAATTAACTATCCATAAGCATTCACATGATCATAATAACTCATAATCAAATACATAGCATAAACATGCATAACAAAGATACTTATCTTGATTATTAAGTTGTCCCGCAACTAGCTAAGTCGCTGCAATGTTCCACCCAACCATAGGAAAATGTGTTCATTAATCTCTCAACACCACTGCCACCCTCGAGCTGGGCATGGTTTCCACAAGGAACTAGGGAACAACAGACTTACACATAGAAATAAATATTAACAAACAGTCAAGCCAACAGATGGGTTTCACAGGCTACATAGACAAGCCATCTCATAGTTGAATTTATCAGACTGTCCAGGAAATAAGCCAAAACATTGTCGGGTTTCACAAGATACATAGCCAAGCCAGTGAACAGTTGGGTTTCATAGACTGTACACAGTCAAGCCAATGTCCACATTAAGGAATATAAAATCCAATGGATGGGTTTCACAGGCTACTCAGTTAAGCCATCTTTCACAAATAGGTTTCATAGGTTGTCCAACCAAGGATTACACAAGGCCCAAAGAACAATAAGACACATCCAAGCTAACTACCAATTGGGTTTCATAGGCTGCCTATCCAAGAAAGGATCCAATTGGGTTTCACAGGCTACCCATCCAAGCCAAGATCCAATTGGGTTTCACAAGGTGTCATCCAAGCCAATCTCCTTTTGTTTTCATAGGCTGCTAAGGCAGTGGACAAGAAGAACTGCTAATATAGTGAGCTCATCCACAAAGCTAAGGACACCTTCATAAGATCTATATGGCTTGGCATCCAAGTTGCCTACACACCCAACACAAGAAAGTGTCCCCTTCTCTGCTCCACAGTCCCTCGGGCTACACCTTCCCTTCCAATGCTCTTTAGGATGTGCAGAGAATATTCACCAGCCACTCTTATCTTATTGTGAGGTGTTGTAATCTCGCAGATCACATAAGGTTACCAATAATACATACTAAAACATACATACATAGACAAGAGATGAGAGGCAAGAACTAATATATTGAACTAACAGATTATATTAGCATGAGAGGGTCCATACAATACAGAGAACTGAACCGAGTTCTCATCTGGCTCAATAGCCTAATGACAAGAGACAAAATACTAAAACTAATAGATTGAATAACAGATTATATTAGCATGAGAGGGTCCATACAATACAGAGAACTAAACTGAGTTCTCATCTGGCTCAACAGCCTAATATATATGATTACGAAACAGTTACAAAATAACTACCTGTCAGTTCGGTGAACCGACACAACCTTAGGTGGCCGACCTATAGAAATTCAGGCCTGCAGTAGATTAATTTCACTCACAGCAATTAACAATTGATCATGCAAAATTATCAACAATGGAGACTGAATATGGAGCTGTAACACAAAATTATATTAACTGAGTGTACAATAGCCAACCCTGTAATAACATAGGCTACTGAATATATAGAATAAATGAGCAAATCGAATGTGTTATCTCTAATATTTTTCACCTGTTTATTTTTAAATTTTTGATTATCCTTGGTTTTTATTATTTTAATTTTGTTGTGTTTTATATTTTATGTTTGATTGCTCATCATTAGGGTTCCTTTTGTTTCCTAAAAATCATCAAACTGTTCATTCATTAACTATGAGCCCAGGTATGTGCAAAGGAGTATATGTTATATGGTGAATTCTCACTGGCAGCTTATTGAGAGCTTGCAGCATATGGCGTTTTGATGGTATCATAGATATATGGATTGTGATATGTCATCTTGCTGGGGTTCAATGGCTACTCCTCAAATGCCGACTGAGCTGTTGCTATCAAATATTTATGCTGTGGAGCTTGCTAGTAGGGGTCCAATTCATGAGCCAAAATCTGCTGCAGCAACATACTGCATATTGGGTTGTGAAACGAAGTTGCATCATTTTACTGTGCACTTTGTTGAAAAGTCACATAAACAACATTCTGTTTGGATTCCAAGGGCAATTGTGTTTGGCCATGCAGATTCCAAGACTTGTCAGGAATGGGTCCAATGCATCCATAACTTTCTAAAATTAGATGATAAAAGGCCTAAGAATCTCTTGGTTTTTGTGAATCCTCTAAGTGGAAAGAGGCATGGTGTGAAAACTTGGAAAGTAGTTCGTCCTCTTTTTGATCGTGCACATATAATGTTGAAGGTTGTGAAGACAGATAGAGCTGGTCATGCATTTGATATTATGAAGGAGATCACAAATGAGCAGCTTAACTGCTATGATGGTGTCGTTACTGTGGATGGGGATTGCACATTGAGGGTCCCAGCACAATGTTTGGAACAAGTGTTAAACTATGTTACATTGAGACTTCTTGGACAAGCACCTGATGGTGGTGACGGAACCATGGAAAAAGGGCGTGCATGGATTTTGGATCATGGTGGTTCCACTGCAATACCTTCCTGGGGAAAAATGTGGCTTTCAGTATTTGGAGTACTTGATTGGATTGAAAACAATCCATTGCCCCCATAAATTTGGCTTCTCCCTTATTTTCTTCCAACCCATCCAGGGAGAATGTGGTGTCACTGTCGAATGGTTTATTTGCCAATGTCATATCTGTATGGGTGGAGATTTGTGGTCAACTACTGGAATTGTTCGAAAAGAGAAGTTGTTTTGTCATATAGAAGAGATCATGTTCATGGTTGAACATGGTGCTCTGCTTATGTTGGAGGGTGATGCAAGCCTTTCTATCGAAGATATTTACAGTTTAATTGCAGAGGAGAATTATGGATGTACTTGGGACTATTATCAGGCATAACTGTCCTTGGACACTCAAATCTGACGAATATAAGCCAATGCCGTGCTGTCTTCGCTCTTCTGAAGATCAAGGTCATAACTATGAAGATGATGCTATTAGTGTAGATTTATCTAAAGGCAATAATTGCTTCCAAAGCAATTCCACTTTAACTACAAGTGAAGACAAACAGATGTTTCTGAAAGATGGTGAATGCAGCAGCACTTTTCTCCAGGCTACCTTTTGTATCCATAGTAGCTCAAGGGTGGAAGAAAGTCTCTCCCTTTCCTGTGCTTTAGAGAACCTTAGTATCAGCAAGGGCTCAAGTGATTCAGAGCATCATCAACAAGGTCTAAAATTGGTATTTGATGTGTATCTTCCAAATACGAAGTTCAAGAAATCTGCTCCAGGGATTCCAGAATTTATACTGTGCATTGCAAGGGACTGTCCACCAAATAAAAATGAAGTTCAAGCTCTTCAACTTCTATGTGGAAAGGTTCCTCTAAAATTTGCTTCTGCTGAATGTGGGCGCGTTATCTTTTTCTCTTTTGACAGTGTAAAGTTACCAGTCTTACCATAAAAAATATTCACGAGCTTATATATTTTTATCTAGGGTAGTTGCATTTATTATTTCATTAAGTGTATGTTGCATACATGCAACTAATATATGGTTTCTGAGTGGGAATATACAATATTAGAAGCAGCAGAATGTTTGGCAGTGATGTCTGCAGATAAACATTCAGGTCAAGAGGTTTGCATTTCACATATACTCCCTTTGCAAATCCAAAATTGGTGTTGGAAACAGGCTATTAGATGTACTAGATTGACCATATAGATCGCTGCAGCTAGAGGATGCTCTGTCTTTTGATCGGTGCATTTATCTGGCCATAGCAACTGTCATGCAAAATAGCTCTGGTGTGGATACATTTTACAGGAGTATTGCAGGATGGAAAAAGGAAATTGGGCTAACGTCGGGATTGCATTTGGTTCATCTCAGAGCAGCAATGGGATTTCTATGTGGGCGAAAAGAATTATGCAGAGGAGAAAGTACACACGCCTCTCAGGAAGATCCAAATGCATGCATGTGGCCAAGCTGGGCGGTCGTAAGGGCAAGGGCGTTTCATTTGTTTGGAGACTCAAGGCTGTGCCCAGGCTCAGGCTCAGGGTTATTCGATCAGCTGCCAAATCATGGCTGGCAAGAATCAGAGACAACTATATGGATCTCATGACAGGTTTCTCCCGATCCTACACGATTAGTGGGCAGCCTGCTTCAGGAAAGAATATGGCTGTCCAAGATTTCAATACCAAAGTGGTTGTTGAGATCTACAAGTCTCTGGGCATACAGGTGAAGGAGTTACTCTGGGACATTTGAGCACGATGCTGATGTCATCCGTTGATCCATCGAGGTGCAGAACTGAAACATTGAATTTGAAGGTCGACTTTGGGGTGAAGACAAAGACACAACTCATGGCAGTGAGATCTGTATTTAAGGTTCTGTTGATGACTGTAATTGCTGCTAGGGCAGAGCCCGAACTTCAGGATCCAAAGGATGACTTTGTCCCCAATGCTATTACGGGCTCGCTATCCTGGAGCTGGATATGAATTGGTTGAGGTTGCCACCTATAGGGGGAGTGATAAGGCAAAAGCATATCAATAAGAATTCTGGTCAGCTAATAAAGTTCTGGAATCATGGGTTATTTTCCAGTTGTACACATTTGAGAACTTGAGGGATAATTCATAGCAAGATCTTAGGATCAGTTAGCAAGAATGTAGGATCTAAAACAAATCCGTTTTGTTTCTAAAAACTATTTAGTCAGTGTAAGTTGGAGAGCTTGGGAGAGAGGAGAGGTCTCGACTGGGCAGAGTTCTTCCTTTGAGGAGAGGAGCGCAGGGGACTGCAAGGTTGGCAGTTTTGGGATGATGCTGGATGTATTATGAACCATTCTGTATAGCATAATATCTTTGCAGCTTCATAGGTTCTAGCTTTGAATGTCATATGATGATGTTTTGTTGTTGTGCATTATAAATTATTTTCCTTGATAATTCTTTTATATCTGTGGTCATTCATAATCCATGTTATAATTCTTATTGAAGGAAATAGTTATCTTTATGTTTTATAAACAGCTACAGTTACACTTTATATTTCAGGATCATAGAATCCTTGGTATGAAATGCTGTTTTGAATGTTATGTTATTTGAATTTTATGATTTTCTTTCCAGCCCTCACTGTCTTACCAACCTGTTATACAGTTTGCTCTTTTCTGTGAATATTTGTATCTAATGATCTGTGATATATACCAGCTGTATATACATATGTTATATTGTGATTTTGTTCCTGAAAGCTGTACAAACCTATGATACTAGCCTTAAGGTTTTATTTTAGTCTGTATTTTGATTTGATTTTATTTTGATTTAGTCTTTATCAGACTTAAGATTTCCTTAAGCTTGGATCCCGTAGTCTAGGTCCAACTTTAGGGATAACATCTTCTGGCGCCGTTGCCAGGGACGGAGGAGTGAAGATATCTTCCCCGGGAAAGAATGACAAAGATCAGATCCAGCTCTTGATGGTGAATGGGAGCAGGGCGTTAGTTAGACTACAAATTTATTCACCGGGCGACTCCATGTTTGAAGAATCCAGAGGCGATTTTACAAGAGTTCAAAGCTTAGATGATGATTTGATTTGAATGATGAGGACTTCTGATCCATCTTCTATTGTTTCAAGGTATGCATGTCTAGATTTTGCAGAACTTCCTGGTTTTCCGAATCGTCTTCCTTCAGATGAATATTTATTGAGCAATGGTCCTAAATTCAATGGATAAGATCTGCGTTTAGCCGTGGACCACATATCTAATTTCCGTGACTTTGCAGAGTTACTCAGAGTTAAACATGAAGATGTTTTCATTAGATTATTTTATGATTCATTACAGGGGAAGTGTAAAAGTTGGGTTGAAAATCTGCCTGTTGGGTCAATTAGATCATTACCGGGTTTTTGGCTTATATTTCTAAAGAGATGGATGGGAAAGACAAAGTCTAGGGCAGATTCTCTTTACATTAAAGATTTTAAGGAATGGAGTGATATGTACACTGATGAGGAACAAGAGGAACGTTTTTCTTCCATTTTGTCTTATTATTTAAAGTCAACCTCATGTAACTCAGAATCTAAAGTCATCTTTTTAAAAGAATTCGCTGCACACATTGAAAAAGAGATTGAAGCCGTAGAGGTCAAAATACAGCATTTGTCATTTCAAAGCCCTTTTCAGCTGTCTTTCGATATTAGGATTGAGAATAAGGACGGGTTTGATAATCCAAAACTGAGAAAATGGTATGACCCGGTAGCTGAATACATCAAGGAATTTATCGATTCAAGGTTTCAGTATACATTTTATGATAAATCTGAAAATCAAAGTTTCAGACAATTAATGATTGTTGTTCCTATTTTCATTTTGCTAATACACAAATCAAGATTTTCATTAAGTATTTAGATACTTGTTTGGCTTCACTGGAAACATGATTTTACCTGATCAAAAGAAGTAGTTTTGATTAGTGTAGGAGCTGTAAATAAATAAGCTTGATGCTTCAAGCAGTTTGTTAAAGTTTGTACAGTGCGATCAGAGTCTTGTGAGAAGATTCTTTCAGTTTGCAGATTCAGTCAGTGGTTTGTAAGTAGCAGAAATGAATAATGAAGACTCCAGCCCAATGGAAACAAGGCACTTGGTCTACTTGTTCTTGGCAGCTCACAGGGAGCATGCCATCCCCAGGCGGAGCCAGATGTTATCTCTAAGATTTTTCACCTGTTTATTTTTAAATTTTTGATTATCCTTGGTTTTGATTATTTTAATTTTGTTGTGTTTTATATTTTATGTTTGATTGCTCATCATTAGGGTTCCTTTTGTTTCCTAAAAATCATCAAACTGTTCATTCATAAACTATGAGCCCAGGTATGTGCAAAGGAGTATATGTTATATGGTGAATTCTCACTGGCAGCTTATTGAGATCTTGCAGCATATGGCGTTTTGATGGTATAATAGATATATGGATTGTGATATGTCATCTTGCTGGGGTTCAATGGCTACTCCTCAAATGCTGACTGAGCTGTTGCTATCAAATATTTATGCTGTGGAGCTTGCTAGTAGGGGTTCAATTCATGAGCCAAAATCTGCTGCAGCAACATACTGCATATTGGGTTGTGAAACGAAGTTGCATCATTTTACTGTGCACTTTGTTGAAAAGTCACATAAACAACATTCTGTTTGGATTCCAAGGGCAATTGTGTTTGGCCATGCAGATTCCAATACTTGTCAGGAATGGGTCCAATGCATCCATAACTTTCTAAACTTAGATGATAAAAGGCCTAAGAATCTCTTGGTTTTTGTGAATCCTCTAAGTGGAAAGAGGCATGGTGTGAAAACTTGGAAAGTAGTTCGTCCTCTTTTTGATCGTGCACATATAATGTTGAAGGTTGTGAAGACAGATAGAGCTGGTCATGCATTTGATATTATGAAGGAGATCACAAATGAGCAGCTTAACTGCTATGATGGTGTCGTTACTGTGGATGGGGATTGCACATTGAGGGTCCCAGCACAATGTTTGGAACAAGTGTTAAACTATGTTACATTGAGACTTCTTGGACAAGCACCTGATGGTGGTGATGGAACCATGGAAAAAGGGCGTGCATGGATTTTGGATCATGGTGGTTCCACTGCAATACCTTCCTGGGGAAAAATGTGGCTTTCAGTATTTGGAGTATTTGATTGGATTGAAAACAATCCATTGCCCCCAGAAATTTGGCTTCTCCCTTATTTTCTTCCAACCCATCCAGGGAGAATGTGGTGTCACTGTCGAATGGTTTATTTGCCAAT